>ML105197.1:0-44244 GCA_003697995.1 Taxidea taxus jeffersonii
ATATAAGTTTTGGGGTTTTGTTTTGTTTTGTTTCACAGTAATGGTTATAGTATTACTCCATACTCAGCATGCTTTAAACCAAATACATTACCTCCCCCGCCCTGAACTCCTTCCCTCATCCTGTATAGATGGCATCATTAGCTTCATATTTGCGTAGACTAAAAACATTAGTCACTGTCACTTCCTCTTGCCCCTCTTTTCTTTTTCTCTCCCATTACCACTATTCTGTCTTGGTTCAACATTATTATTTCTTTCTTTAACTATAATTATAGTTAACTAACTGGACTTCCTGTCTCAAATGCTTGTGTCCACCCCCCCTACCCTCCATATTGACATTTTTAAAAGTGCCTGGCTGAAACCTCACTGCTTTGCAGATATCCTTTTAGTAGTTCACTATTGGCTACAGAACAATTAAAATCTGAACTTGGTGGTGACTTACCAGACTTTTTCTCACCATGCCCCAGTCTGTCTTCCTAATCTCAGCTTCTCTTTTATCCCGCATTCACCATATGCTCTTGCTTACATTTACCTTTTCTACAATCCCAGGAAACACATTTATTTCTCCCATATTCCATCACTCAGCTACCTATAATACCCCAGGATACTCATAAGCACAAAGAAGGGTAGAGAACTAATGAGATCACAAGTGAGAAGCTCCTTAGGGAGGACCTTAAACCAGAACAGTGATCAGCGGTACCTTCCTTACATAATGTTTGTGAATAAAATTGGAAACTCCCAGAAGTGAGCTAGGCTAAGATTCTTTACTCTAAACACCATTCCATGTGTTCGAGCCTGAGAAATTTGCCAGCCCTGGCCAGGTGTTTCTCTCTGTGGTCTAAGCTCCACTCTTGCACCCAACGCCAGTCCCCATCATGTTTACTCCCATTGTGGCTACCACTGGAAGTCCTGCTTTTAAACAGAGGTAAGTTCTTTTCTACCCATGCCCCTTCCCCCCAACCTTGTGGTTGGATTCCACCTTCCACATCAGAACTCAACAGAAATCTCTACTCAACAGGACTGAGCCCAAGTTTTTTAAGCTTGCAAAGGACATTTGGCTTAATTAGACACCTAAATAAGTTCCCTGTGACTTGAAACTTTGTTAAAAGTTTTCCTTCACTTATGCCTTTAATGCCAACTCCTTGTCACTTCTCCTTCCCCCGCCTCCGCCTGAAACTGGAGCTGTATCTATGGCAAAGTAATTGCAGGAACAGAATGGAGCGTTGAAACATCTCCCTGCTTTCCTCCCCAGCAGCCTCTCTGTCTAGATATTGCAGTAGAACTTGCTGAATGATAGAGATGAAATTGTGTATAAGACCCTCTTGCAACAGTAGTGCTTTAGATGCTTGTCGGACCTGGGCATGTTCTTTTGATTCCTTTTTGCTGACTTCTGCTTTTATATATCTTTTGGTAATTTGAATGGAAATTTGTTTAGGGATGCTTACAATTCCTAAATGTCAGATATTTCCTTATTCGTAGACATGATATACAATTAAGAATGCCATTTTTTCTTTACACCTCTATCTATCCTATTACTATTATTATTTTTTTTTTAAGTGAGACATGCTATTTTCAGTTGGAGAGATGCAAAGTCTATATTAGTGAATATTCTAGTTCAGGTCTTGCCTTTAATATTTGAAGGTTTTCTTCATTGTCAAGGTAGTTATTCTTGTTTGAGCCCCTAAAGCCATTTTCACATCATCCTCTAATAGCACTTTTACAATTTTATTATAATTTTTTACTCTTCTGGATATGGGGCTTTAAAGGCAGGGGTCACAGTAATATCCTTTGCCCAAGGTCTAGCACACTATCAGATAGAGCAAATGCAGCAAACAAAGGTTGTAACTTATTTATCTTCACATCCACGAAGCCATGCACAGAGCTCCTGACAGTTGATGGTCTTTAAGAGTTGTGAATGGAATTGATGAATCAAAGGCTTTTAAATAGAATTTTTCGGGGGCTTAGGTAATAATGAATGCCATGAAACTATACTAGCAATCACTGCCATCTTTTTAGCCATAGGCTCTGTACTTCACATCCAAACCTCACCCTTCCACTATTCCTCAGGTGTGATGTGTCCTTCTTTTATAGTTGAAAACTAAAACTTGAGAGAGTTAAATAACTTCCCTAAGTCATCAACTATCAAAAAGAATAGGCCTCATCCCAGCACTGCATGAACTCAAACTCATATTCTTTTTTTTTTAAAGATTTGTTTATTTTAGAGAACACGCAAGGACATGCATGTGTATGCACATGCGAGTGGGGGGAGGGGCAGAGAGAGTATCTTCAAGCAGACTCCCCACTGAATGTGGAGGGGTTCCAGCTCTGTCTCTTGACCCTGAGATCTTGACCTGAGCTGATACCAAGAGTTGGTTGCTTAACTGACTGAGTCACCCAGGCACCCCTCAAAGCTCATATTCTTAATTCAAGGTTACATTGAATACATTTCTTCTCAATATATTTTATGAATGAAAAATGACGATTTAAATTTTTGGTTAGTAGCCTAGTATATTGATCTAGTATGGTATTTAAATGACAGCTCTAACTCAGGAGTGCTCTTCCTTGACACAGAGATCCACTTTTCTAAATCACTGTTCTCCTTTCCTCATCCCTATCTTCTTAATCTAGGTTTAAGCAGATACAGTTTTTCTTTTATTAAACCAAAGTTATGACAAGGCTGTGTAATATCTGTTCAAGGTTCTATAATTTCCCAAGTATTAAAGTTTATGATTTCATGGATAGGGAAAGCAATGCTTGTTTCTAAAAATTTGGAGGAATATATTTATTGGTTCTTTAATGGACCACCTTACAGATGATCATAGCTTACTTACTGTTTTTTCTATTCAGGCCATTATTGGGATATTTAGATAATTTTCAGTGTTATAAATCAATGTTGAAAGTAATATCCTTACCTACAATTTTTGCATTTAATTATTTTCTTAGAAGTGGAATTACTTAAAGAATACAAACTCTTATTAACATTTCTCCATAGATATTTTGAAGTCCCTTTCAAGAAAGGTATACATGTTACATATTTACACTCACATCAGCAGTTGGTAAAAGCATAAGTTTTACTGTACTGGTTCTTCTTTTTCTACTCCTATTCCTTTAACTATTTTATGAAGTTTGCTGCTTGTATAGGCAACAGATGACATTTAGGTTACTTTACTCCTATAAAAGCAGAACAATTATTCCTATGTTTAATGCAATATATATATATTTATGTTTTTTTCTCTTAAGCTGTCATTTCATGTCTTTGTCACACTTTTCATAGGAGCTTTAATGTCTTCTGTATTGATCTATAAGAGTTCTTTCTATTTTAAAATGCTACTCCTGGGGCACCTAGATGGTTCATTTGGTTAAGTGTCTGCCTTCAGCTCAGGTCAAAACCTCAAGGTCCTGGGATCCAGCCCTGGGACGGCTCCCTGCTCAGTGGGGACTCTGCTTCTCTCTTTCTCTCTTTTTTTTTTAAGATTTATTTATTTATTTGACAGACAGAGATCACAGTTAGGCAGAGAGGCAGGCAGAGAGAGAGGAGGAAGCAGGCTCCCCGCCTGCACAGAGAGCCTGACGCGGGGCTCGATCCCAGGAACCTGGGATCATGACCTGAGCCGAAGGCAGAAGCTTTAACCCACTGAGCCACCCAGACGCCCCGACTCTGCTTCTCTTTCTCCTTCTGCCCTTCCCCCTCCCTACCACCCCATGCTAGTGTGCACCCTCTCTCTCTCAAATAAATAAATAAAACCTTAAAAATAAATAAATAAAATGCTATTCCTGGGGCACCTGGTCTGGCTCAGTTAGTTGAGTGGCCGACTCGGTTTTGGCTCAGGTCCTGATCTCAGGGTTGTGGAACCCAGTTGAGATCTGCTTGTCCCTTTCCCTTCTCCTTCCACCTCTTTCCACTACTGGTCTCTCTCACTCTGTCTCTAAAATAATATTTTAAAAATGCTATTCCTTTGTTGTTTCTGGTATATTCTCCTGGTTCTTTTCCTCAAGTCTCCAGTGAGCCATTTCCACTATCTGGAATTCATCTTCCCTCCAGTTTTCCCATTTTCCTATACCTTAGATTTTGGTTCTATTAATTTTGTTTCTTACCTTTCCCTAGTCTATAACCTCAGCATATTTATTTCATGTTTATAGCATAGATAGGAATAGGACATACTTTCATCACTTTTAAGCAAACATGACCTCAACTTTTTGTCAGTAACATTTCACACAAGAAAATGCTTTAATTCAGATTATACTTCTTGTGAATTTATGTTACTTCAGTGCTTGGACAGAAAAGGAACTCATATTTACTTTCTACTGTAACACCAAGAGTTATGCTCTGTTTAACATTATTTTATTTAGATTTCACAAACATATAATGAATTAGACATTACCATTTCCTTTTTTTTTTTTCAGATATAAACACTGAGGCTCAGACTGTTGAATAACTTCCCGAGGGTCATATACTTTACAGATGCCTGTGGGACTCCCAAGGAAGGTGCCAATTGTCTTTATTATATTGCCTCTTTGCACTATAAGTGAACAAAATGCTAACTTTCCAATTAATAGTGTGGAAGAAGATTGTTAAAAATATATTTAAATTGCTTCAGACATACATTTTTCTTAGAGCATTTTTTTTTTAAAGATTTTATTTATTTTTCAGAGAGAGAGAGAGCGAATGAGTACAGGCAGACAGAGTGGCAGGCAGAGGCAGAGGGAGAAGCAGACTCCCTGCCGAGCAAGGAGCCCGATGTGGGACTCGATCCCAGGACGCTGGGATCATGACCTGAGCCGAAGGCAGCTGCTTAACCAACTGAGTCACCCAGGCGTCCCAGCATTTTTAAAGTACATTTTTTTCATAGATGTTAATACGAATATTTTATAGGTTAAATTAAGTTACCCAAGAAATTTAAAGTATTTTAGCTTCAGGTGTTTGCTATATTCAGAAATAGTAAAGATTAATTTACTTGGAAATACTCTGAATTCTGTTTACCCCAACTGAGTGGCTGTAATCTCCTTGTCTAAATCAGTGAGCTCTCCCTCTGCCCCATGACTGAGTAGGCCGTTCTGTCATAACAGTGGTTCAAATGTAAGGGAGCCAAGTATATCTTTGGAGGGAGGATTAAATTCAAATTCTATCTCCCAAGCTAATACAAAATAATTGTCAAGTCTGGAAAAATGTTTAATGGAATATGTCAGATACTCTTTGAGCTATATTCAATTTTTACTTAATTAGATGGCCTGGAGTCTACATTCCTGGGTAAATGAGAAGATGTTTCCTTGGGCTTTTCTCAACAACATTTATTCTCTGGATTCACTATGAGTATAGCCTACAAGGATTTAATTTTTCTCCATCTCTGAATCCATCCCATAGAGGGGCATTGGAAAAGAATCTATTATTCCTTAAACTCAGTAGAGTCTTTTGAAACTATTTTCAATCACTTTAAGGCAGAGAACAATTGTACAAACTTGAAGAACATTGCTGTATCAATAAAAATATATCATTATAGTCCTATTTAGGTATAATCCTCTTTACTAAAATCTGATGCAGAATGCCTAGGGATAAAATAGAATTTCAAGATAAGATTAGTTTTCTTTTAAGTTATTTGGAGTTTTAATAGCTCTTAGTCCTAGGCACACAGATACACATTTTCTAATTTTCTGTAAGGAAACTTGCTTTGCTGTTTTTCATACTGTTCTTAAAGGTGTCTGTTTCCCTAGAAAACTAACAAAAAGTAACTAATGAGATCCTAGCTTTAGAACTACATTTGATTTTTATTTGGTTATTCCATAACATGTTTGTTTATTCCATATGTTTTAATACTTATTCTCTCCTTTACTACTGAAATACAATGTTATATGTAAATATTTAAGTGGTTCACAGTATTTCTCCCTTCTCCTTAATACATACAAATGGTACCATATCTTAGCATCCATATAAATGACGGTTATAACTTATAAAATGTTTTACAATTGAAGTCTCTCCAAGAACAAAATAAAACGCCCCATTAGATTTTATGCAAACAAAGTGAAGCTAATAAAGGTCACAGATTGGTTCTGGATAAATGCTCATACAACCATGGCACTTAATTATGACTCAAATGCTTATGTTGCTGGTGGCAACTTACCTTATTCTAATCTTAACTTCTTTTCTTAATCAACATATGCCTGTCATGTGTGAGGAACATGTTGATCCACTGCATAATTAAGACCTATGAGAATTTAAAGCTTTGGGTTATATCTGAAAAAGTATATCAAATTGCTCAACTGGGCAGTTTCCTACATCCTTTTTTGTTCCCAAGGTATATTTCCCACATAGCAGATAGAAGAAACTTTACAAGTATAAATAAGACCAAAGCCCCTCCCTCCTCAAAATTCTTCCAGGAGATTGCATTTACGATATAATGACAACTTTTGGCCATGGCCTATTGAATCACATATGATTCAGTTCCTTCCCATAGCCCAGCCTTTTTTTTCAGCCACTCCTTCTGATTCACTCTTCTCCAGATGCATCGACATTTTGGCTCTTCTGCCAAACGGATCAAACATCAGTCCATTCCTGGGCCTTTATGCTAGCTGATGGACCTGCTTTTGGATCTACAGGTAGCTCACTCCTTTTCTTTGTTTGAGTTTCCACCATACAACTAGAGCTTAAACTTTTAATCATCTTACTCTCTTGCTGAAAAATATTTCAGTACTTTCCCTTTACAAGTTCAATAATAACAACCTTCTTACCATGGCCTACTAGACCCTCCATAGCCTGGCCTTCCTTACCTTTCCTAATCTATGTCTTAACCATTTCCTCCTGGCTCATCTCTTTCATCTCCTTCCTTTTCTCAGACAAACCAGACTATTACTTTTCTTTCAGAGAAGTTTTACTTGCTCTTCCCTTTGCCCGAGACACACTTTTTCCAGCCCGTCATATGGCGGGGGCCTATTCATGCTCATTTTAGCTTAAATTTCATCTTCTCTAGAGGACTTAACCCACCCTGCACCTTCTGTGTCCAAATTCTTCTATTATATCTCTGAACTTATTTCCTTTGTTACGATTGCACAGTCTAAATTATGCTTGTTTATTACTAGTTACCTTGTTCCTTGTCCATATTCCCTATAATCCTCGCATCCACAAGGATAGAAAACATGTCTGTTTTGTTCACTAGTGTGTCCCTCATGCTTAGAACATTGCATAGATCTTTTCATTCAACTAATGAGTGCATGAAAAGAGATAATGTATATAATGTACTTGGTATTGTGTTGGCAAGTGGAAAGTGCTCAATAAATGTTGTTTTGTTACTGAAAATATTGTTCCTTTTTTTCCCCTATGACTTCAGTGTTGTAACCTGGGAGATGGGGAATGTGTGTGGGTGGGGAGGAGAGGGAGAGAAAACAAGAGACAGAGGAAATATTATTGCTCCTACTTACTGCTTAAAACAGTCAATTCAATTTCCTTCTCTCTTTGAAATAAGCCTAAGAGAGAGATGCTTTTAGCAGCTATCTTAGGAGTAGGGGAACTACCTGGTCATGTCATAGTCTTCAATTGTGGTAAATGTGGTAAGGGATAAGTATTTATGCATTAATTCACACATTTATTCAATTTTGTTGAGTACCTTTTATGGGTCTCATGTCTTCTTTGGCTCTTTGAAAAGTAAAAATGACTCAGTTCATCCCAACCTTCCAAGGCCATGTTAGAGTGACTTAATAAATCACAAACTTCAGAACACTAGATGAATAATGCACAGAATGTGCACACAATAACACAGACAATAAATGCAGGGAGGGAAAATTTATTTCCCAGGAGTAACATCTGGCATAAGCCTTGTAGAATAGGTATAGAGGAAAGGCTCCTGTGATGACCCTTTCAGATAACTCAGTGGATGTTTTGGGGAAACTTCTCCCCCAATGTGTTCTTTTTTTCTGTATTCCCCTTTTTGGGATGATCATGGAACATCCATAATATGTGAGAAATCACATATCTATTCCCAGACAGTGGCCAGACTGGGTTGACTTAATATCCACTTAGTAATTCCCATTCTCTTTAGTTCTGTTATTACTGCCTTTTTTGCTGACACTCGCTCCTTCAGTACACCCTCCACTTTACTGTTACAGTAAATACAGTAAATATTTCTAAAATAGTCTTTTTTAAAATAATTTTTTAATTTTTTATAAACATATAATGTATTATTAGCTCCAGGGGTACAGGTCTATGAATCGCCAGGTTTACTTCACTTCACACACTTCACTCACCATAGCACATACTTTCCTCAGTGTCCATAACCCAACCACCCTCTCCCTACCCCCCTACCCTGGCCACCCTCAGTTTGTTTTGTGACATTAAGAGTCTCTTATGGTTTGTCTCCCTCCCGATCCCATCTTGTTTCATTTATTCTTTTCCTACCCCCTAAGCCCTCCACGTTGCATCTCCACTTCCTCATATCAGGGAGATCATATGATAGTTGTCTTTCTCTGATTGACTTATTTCGTTAAGCATAATACCCTCTACTTCCATCCATGTCATCGCCAATGGCAAGATTTTATTTCTTTTGATGGCTGCATAGTATTCTATTGTATATATATACCACTTCTTCTTTATCCATTCCTCTGTTGATGGACATCCAGGTTCTTTCCATAGTTTGGCTATTGTGGACATTGCTGCCATAAACATTCAAGTGCACGTGCCCCTTTGGATCACTACGTTTGTATCTTTAGGGTAAATACCCAGTGGTGCAATTGCTGGGTTGTAGGGTAGCTCTATTTTCAACTTTTTGAGAAATCTCCATGCTGTTTTCCAGAGTGGTTGCACCAGCTTGCATTCCCACCAGCAGTGTAGGAGGGTTCCCCTTTCTCTGCATCCTTGCCAGAATCTATCATTTCCTGACTTGTTAATTTTAGCCATTCTGACTGGTGTGAGGTGGTATCTCATTGTGGTTTTGATTTGTATTTCCCTGATGCCGAGTGATGTGGAGCACTTTTTTATGTGTCTGTCGGCCATCTGGATGTCTTCTTTGCAGAAATGTCTGTTCATGTCCTCTGCCCATTTCTTTCTTTCTTTCTTTTTTTACGATTTTATTTATTTATTTGACAGACAGAGATCACAAGTAGGCAGAGAGGCAGGCAGAGAGAGGGGGGGAAGCAGGCTCCCAGCTGAGCAGAGAACCTGATGTGGGGCTCGATCCTAGGACCCTGGGATCATGACCTGAGCTGAAGGCAGAGGCTTAACTCACTGAGCTACCCAGGCACCCCCCTCGGCCCATTTCTTGATTGGATTATTTTTTCTTTGTGTGTTGAGTTTGCTAAGCTCTTTATAGATTTTGGATACTAGTCCTTTATCTGATATGTCGTTTGCAAATATTTTCTCCCATTCTGTCAGTTGTCTTTTGGTTTTGTTGACTGTTTTCTTTGCTGTACAAAAGCTTTTGATCTTTATGAAGTCACAGTAGTTCATAAAATAGAGTCTTGATACATCACTGTATTACTTATAATTCTTCAGCAATCATTGATTCCCTCTGTGTATGATTTAGTTTGATGTCAGTTTGTGTTTGTGTGATACTACTTCCTGTGACAGTAGGTCTTTTTATGCTGTCTTTTTCATCACTCTCTTCCTATGGCATCTTTGTTTTTCATGCCTGCATTTTTAGTGCCTACCATAGTCCATAGTACACACCAGGTCTCCTTAAGGAAACCTTTGCCTTCCACTCTGACTAATGTTGCTCTCTATCCTAATCTCTTTCTCACATTATGCTGTTTTGTGATCTTCATAGGTCCTAGCACCTTGGGAGCTATTTCTTATTAATGTTTAATTAAATATCTAGACTAGTGAGATTCAGTTATGAAATAGTATTCATTTCCTTCCTCCCAAATCCTGAAGCACTGTAGGCTCTTCCTGCTTCATCTCAGGGAGATTCCTCAGACAAATCTCATGACTTTCCCTACCTCAGGCATTAGAATTGTCTAATTTTAGTTGTCAAATATCCCAGTGAAATCTTAATTTAAATTTCAATTATTTGTCCAGTTCAAAAATTCTCCCCATTTCCTCAGTTCAGATCTCAACTTGGCTCAGAAATGTGCACTTGAAAGAGGTAGGATTAACATGAGGGCCTGCTCTCTTACCATTTCTCCTTACTTTGCTCTTATACTTTCCTTCCCTTTTCACTGCAATACTTTGCCTCTGTTAGGACTACAGTTGGAACCATCGTCATTCTCTCTTCTATAATGGTTCCCAGAATTACCCCATAGTACTAAGCATCAGCTACCCACAGTTGCAGCTGGCTGGTACATATGTTCGTGACTGCCTTCTTTTCCCTGTCATCTTTCCTCACCTTTATACCAGTGTTCCCTGCACATTGACAGTAAGCTACTTTCTCAAATTTTGTCTCAGGATCTTCCTCTAGGGAAAGGGTAGATTCACCTTTTCTGTAAAAGGCCAAATAGTAAGTCTTTCAGGCTTTGTGGATCATGTCATCTCTGTATCTACCACTCAACTTTGACACTGGAAGCCCCAGAGCAGCCATAGATAAAATGTGAACAAGTGAATGTGCCTGAGGCAGATATTGTCAGAGAAGTGATAAAACCACTTACTTACTGTAATGGTGAATTTGTTCTTTTCTTTCTGTAAGTCTATCAAATTTTGCTCTATATATGTTATTTTATTGGGCTAGTTGAAGTTTAGAACTGTAATTAATCTTGTTGAACTGACCCTCTTATCATAAGGTAGTGTCTGTATCTATTTCTAATGATGCTTTCTGTCTAAAAATCTGTGTTGACTAGTAAATAGTGACCCCAGCTTTACTGTGCCTAGTTTTGGCCTGATATATAAAAGATAATCTCCTGTCCTTTTACATTCAGCTTTTCTATATCCTTTGTATTATGCATGTGTTTTGGGATAAATGTTTGTGTTGCCCCAAATTCATATGTTGGAGATGAGGCTTTGGGAGTAATTAGGTTTAAATGAGGTCGTGAGTATGAGGCCTCTATGAATGGGATTAATGTCTTTAAAAGAGGAAGAGAGACTAGAGTTCTGTCTCTCTCTCTCTCTTTCTCTGCTGTATGAGGATACAGCAAGAAAGCAGCAATCTGCAAACCTAGAAGACAGACTTCACCAGGAACCAAATCTGACAGCACCTTGATCTTAGCCTCTAGAACTGTGAGATATAAATGTCTACTGTATATACCACCCAGCTATGCTATTCTGTTATAGCATCCTTAGCTAAGACACTGTGCCTCTCATACACTGCATGTAATTTAGTGGGAAAAATGTTCAAAATTATCTGTAGCATTTACATGGCAAGATTTTTTGAAATTTGTTTTGATTACTGGAATATTTATATGTGTTTCTATCATCTTATTTTGAGATTTTCATTTTATTCCAATTTTTTACATTTTTTCTTGCCTTTTTAATCTTTTGTTAGGGTACCTTTGTTTCTTATTCATTTTTTCTGTTCTGTTTCATAACTATACATATTTCTCTTTTTAATCAGTTATCTTTGAAATATTATCATACATATCTGAGTCTAAATATCACATTAAATCCCTTTCCCAAAGACATATTCACCCTAGAATATATAGACTCCAATGATCTTATCCTGACTTATGTGGTATTGCTATCCATTATTTGTTCTTTTTTAATTCACAAATTAAATATTGTTTTCCTTTTATTTCTTAATCCAGACAGTGTTTATTGAAAATTATCTACGTGGTTGCCAGTCATTTTATTCAACCTTTCCTCTTACATCTCCTGCTTCTTTTTGCTTTCATTTCTTTCTACCTAGGTTACATCTTGGTACATCATTATTATAGACTGTTGATAGTTAACAGCCTCAGTTTTTGACTACATTATTTCAAAAAATAGTTTCACAGGTTCATAATTCTAGGTCAGTTGCTTCTTTTGACATTCCAATGATATCATTCAACTGTCTTCTGATCCTGGGTAATTGATTTAATCTTCCTAAAACTTAATTTCTGTGATTCAATTAAAAATCATAGATTTTTAATTGGGTGGCTCAGTAGGTTAAAGTCTCTGCCTTCAGCTCAGGTCATGGTCCCTGGGTTCTGGGATTGAGCCCTGCATCAGGCTCTCTGCTTGGCAGGGAGCCTGCTTCCTCTTCTCTGACTACTTGTGATCTTTGTCTGTCAAATAAATAAATAAAATCTTTAAAAAAAATAATCCAAACATAACCAGGGGTATTCATTCTGGGTCCCCTGGACAATTGCTTGCTGAGACCTAGGTCTTCCTTCCTGTCAGTAGGAGCAGCTTCTCTTGGGACTTTCTATGATAGGAGAGGCTGAGATATTTCAGGCCTCAAGATTTCTAGGGCCTGGGAGCTAGCTTCCAGACAACTGTTATAAACTGCTGGTATCCCAAACCAGACTGCAGCTAAAGCACAGTCTGATTATTTCCCCCTGACCCACCTGCTATAGCACACATACCCTGTTGAAGGTAAAGAATATGGAAGCACACCAAGAGTTCAGCAGAGTATCCTGCTTGACAAGCCTTACTATCAGATAATGAGCATACGGGAACTCATGCTTTCTCTGTGCTGACTCTGGTCTTTTACATTTCTCCCTTTCCCAAATAAAGTTTACTGCTTAGTGAATGCTGTGTGGTTTTGCAACGACTCATTTGAAGTCCTAGTACATGATAAGTGGTCTAGTGGCACAATAGATTCCTAATCCATATCATGATAGTACCAATGCTGTTTAGTTTGTATTAAAGTTAAATGGGATGATACATGTTATGTACTTGGTATATAGAATGAACTCAATAGTTGTTGGGTGATATGTTTTTGTTATCAAAAACATGAAGGACCCTTCTGTTGACTCTTCTTTAAAATGTTTCTCCTTTAATCATATATGGGAGTTCTATCCAAGATGAATTTTTTCTCCTCATATATTCATATGTTGCATAGTAAAGATCACTGGCTTCCTTGAATAAAAAATAAAATTAACAATAGTTTCTTCACAACACAGTCTGCTAATGCTTGGATGAAAACACTTGTTTAAGAATTAATCTCTACTATTAATTATGAAATGCTTTAACAAACACAAAATGTCTAATAATTGTTTATTGTTTCTCATTTGAGAGAGTGTACCCACATCATGAGAGCAGAAAAAATCTGAAATTAATTAGCAATTGATCATGACAGCATGCCATCCTATACAATTTATACAACACCTGCCCTGATTATTTTTGAATCCATGAAGGAGAAGAAGCATAGCAAACTGGCTTTTGACAAACAAGCAACCTAATTAAAAGGCTATCAGGGATAGCAAATGGAACAAAAACTAATCAGGAAAAATACTGTTTGCTAGAAGCTGACAGATTATTACTACAAAGCAAAAATACTGATACATAAAATAACTTTATCTTTCAAACATTTATTGTATATAGCTTTTGGTAGAGGGCTCAGTTCAGCAAATTTACCTATTCTTCTTAGTTGCATGCAGGTGTATATGGAAGCCCAGATGTCATTTACAGGGTATCAGGGAGGCATGACAGAATATGAAGCAATTAACTTAAAGATGTTAAAGGAATGACAGTGTTGTTCAAGAAAACTTTTATAGTATCAATGGTCCTTACGTTTCCTTATAGCAAAAAGTATAGGAAAGATAAACAGACATAGATGGTGACGATATATCAGAGTATTTGTGCATTTTTGTGATAGATGTTGTCTGATATTTGTGTGGGGATAGCGGTAGCTTTCTCTGCCCCACCCTCATACCCACACAAATATCAGACAGTATCTCTCAGGCACTTCAAAGCTTCCAGGATATATATATATATTTTTAATTTTAATACCAGTACAGTTAACATTACGGTGTTATACTAGTTTCGTGTGTACAATATAATGATTCAACAATTCTATATGTTACTCAATGCTCATCAAGATAAGTGTACTTTTAATCTCCATCACCTGTTTCACCCAACCCCCCACCTCCCCTCTGGTAACCACCTGTTTGTTCTCTTAGTTGAGTCTATTTCTTGGTTTGTGTCTCTCTCCTGCCCCTTTTTCATTTGTTTTGTTTTTTAAATTCCACATATGAGTGAAATCATATGGTATGTCTTTCTCTGACTTATTTCATTTAGCATAATACTCCCTGGATCCATCCATGTCATTGTAAATGGCAAAATTTCATTCTTTTTTGTGGCTGAATAACATTCTATTGTATATATACACTGCATCTTCCTTATCATTCATCAATTAGTGGACACTTGGGCTGCTTCCACAATTTGACTATTGTAAATAATGCTGCAGTAAACATAGGGGTGCATATATCATTTCAGTGTTTTCATATTCTTTGGGTAAATACTGAGTAGTGAGATTACTGGATCATAGGGTAGTTCTATTTTTTAATTTTTTTGAGGAACCTCCTTACAGTCTTCCACAGTGCTTCCAAACTGTCTTCCAAACTGCTGTACCAATTTGCATTTCCACCAACAGTGCTCAAGGGTTCTTATTTCTCCACACCAACACTTGTTCATGAGTTTTTTATTTTGCCAGATGTGAAGTGACAACTCACTGTGGTCTTGACTTGCATTTTCCTGATGATGAGTGATGTTGCACATCTTTTCATGTGTCTATTGGCCAATTCTATATCTTCTTTGGAGTAATGTCTATTCTTGCCTTTTGCCCAGTTTTAGTTGGATTATTTGGTTTTGTCTGTGTGTTGAGTTCTATAAATTCTTTATATATTTTGAATAATAACCCTTTATTGGTTATGTCATTTGCAGGTATCTTCGCTCATTCAGTAGGCTGTTTTTTCATTTTCTTGTTAGTTTCCTTTGCTGTCCAAAAGCTTTGTATTTTGGTGTAATCCAGATGCTCATTTTTGCTTTTATTTCTCTTACTTCAGAAGACATATCTAGAAAAATGTTGCTATCGTTGATGTCAGAGACATTACTGCCTGTCCTCTCTTCTAGGATTTTTTTGGTTTCAGGTCTCACATTTAAGTCTTTAATCCATTTTGAATTTCTTTTTGTTTATGGTGCAGGAAAGTGGTCCAGTTTCATTGTTTTGCAAGCAGCCTGCTGTCCAGTTTTCATATTGCACCACCATTTGTTGAAGAGACTGTCATTTTCCCATTGTATATTCTTGCCTCTTCTGTTGAGGATTAATTGATCATAATATCAAGCATTTGTTTCTGGGCTTTCTGTCCTGTTCCACTGATCTGTGTGTCTGTTTTTGTGCCAATACCATGCTGTTCTAATTACTACAACTTTGTAGTATAAATTGATACCTCCAACTTTGATTTCCTTTTTCAAGATGACTTTGGCTATTTGTGATCTTTTATGGTTGCATACAAGTTTTAGGATTGTTCTAGCTCTGTGAAAAACACTATTGGTATTTTGACAAGGATTGCATTAAATTTATAGATTGTTTTCAGTAGTATGAATATTTTAACAATATTTCCCCTCCAATCCATGAGCATGGAAAATTCCATTTGTTTGTGTCATCTTCAATTTCTTTCATCAACATTTTATTTTATTTTTTTAAAAGATTTTATTTATTTATTTGACAGACAGAGATCACAAGTAGGCAGAGAGGCAGGCAGAGAGAGAGGAGGGGAAGCAGGCTCCCTGCTGAGCAGAGAGCCCGATGTGGGGCTTGATCCCAGGACCCTAGGATCATGACCTGGGTTGAAGGCAGAGGCTTTAACCCACTGAGCCACCCAGGCGCCCCTCTTTCATCAACATTTTATAGTTCTCAGAATAGAGGCTTTTCACCTTCTTGGTTAAGTTTCTTCCTAGGTATTGTGTTATTTTTGGTGCATTTGTAAATGGGATTGTTTTATTAATTTCACTTTCTGCTGCTTTATTATTATCATATAGAAATGTGACATTTTGCACTTCTTCCAGGTTATTTTAATTTTTCCTATAGGTAAAGCTCTTACTTCTAGTTCTTTGCCCTAGGATTTCTAAAGAATTTTTGTTAAACTAATGCAAAACTTTAAGTTTATATATCTTAGTAGGTGAAGACAAAGCCAGTTATTATTCCATTATATTCAGTATATTTATGCAATCCTGGAAGTTTATATCCTGTTAGTTTCTTAGACAGCTTCTTTCTTATTTTAAGCAGTGTTCCAAGCTCAGCATTAATTCTTATTTATATCTCCCAGAATATCTTGGGCCAAACATAACCTTGACTGGAGTTCAGAAATTGAGCCTCAGAAAAAAATGAGAACATCAAAAGAGACCTTAATGTTATATTGGCAATAGAACAAACCAAAAAAGAATAGATGTGTTGGGGAGCCTGGGTGGCTCAGTGGGTTAGGCCTCTACCTTCTGCTCAGGTCATGGTCTCAGAGTCCTGGGATTGAGCCCTGCATCAGGCTCTCTGCTTGGCGGGGAGCCTGCTTCCTCCTCTCTCTCTCTGCCTGCCTCTCTGCCTACTTGTGATCTCTGTCTGTCAAATAAATAAATAAAATCTTTAAAAAAAAAGAATAGATGTGCTGCTTGACATCAATAATATAATCTTGTTAATAATAAAAAATACATATTTGCCTTTGTCTTTTATATTAAAATGAAATATTTTATGGAAGAGAATTCTTAGTAACTGATATCTAGCCTATATTTGAACAAGTCCATTGATGCCAAAATCACCCCCTTTTAAAGGGGTTCATTCATTTTTTTGTAGAAAAAATATTGTAGAAGGTGGCTATGAAAGAGGGTAAGTATGTATCTAAATGTATACAGCATTATGAGGTGATAGGACAGAGGAGCAGGCAAACTTAAATTTTTCTAAAAGCATCAAAGTGCAGAGTTCAAAACTGTAGACTTGGGAGTTCAATGTTAATCTTAAATAAAAATCTAGAAAATATTATTACAGAGATTCACTGGCATGAAATTAAATGTAAGATTCTAAACTTGGATCCAAATACTAACTTCACAAATAAAGATAGGAAGGGATTTGGCAGCATACATATGAAGGGGACATTTTCTAGTTGAAATTGAGAGTAAGTCTATATGAGTTAACAGCATGGTTTGTCTGACAAAAGAGATAAAGCCATTCCTGCTTTTAAAATTTTCTTTCAAGAGATAATTTTCCTTGTTAGAGAAAACAGAAACAAAACAGAATCTCTGTTTTCTTTGTTATTCATCAAAATTATATCACTAATATATCACTATATCCCTCTATCATTTTTAATTTTTTTTCTCTGTTTGCTTTATTGCTAAGCACAACTATCTTAGGCTACATTAAAAGAAACGTAGTATCTAGAAATGGGACATGATGTCATCTGCTCTTACAGTATAATGTTCAGATCACACTTGGAGTATGGGTTTTAATTTTGGAAACCAGATTATAAAAGCTACATGAACAAACTATAAATATTTCATAGAATGGTGAAAGAAGAACTTAAAATCCTGCTCTACCAAATATGGCAGAAGGAATTATAGGTATTCAATCCCAAAATGGTAGATATTAGAGAAATATGTTATTGAATACAAACATATTATATTCTATCATGTGGGAAGGTATTTTGATTTGTTTGAGTGACTCACTAGATTAATGATTGAAGCTAAAAGGAGATAGTTTTTCCTCAATTTAAGGAAGAAAATTCTAAAATTCCAAATTATCAGTGGATAATTTTTTTATCAGTGGAATTGTTCAAGCACTGGGTGGACCGTAACTCACCAGGGATATTGTGGAGGATATTGAAGCATATATATGTATAGGAATATACATATTATATATAGTTACACATTATATGTAATATGTATTACATATTATAGACAATTACATATCATATGTAATATATATAATATATAATAAAAAGTAATATACATATTACTCAGCCATAAAAAAGAATGCAATATTGCCATTTGCAATGAAATGCATAGAGATAGACAGTATTATGCTAAGTGAAATAATTCAGAAAAAGATGAATTCCATATGATTTCATTCCTATGTAGAATTTAGGAAACAAAACAAATGAGCAAAGGGAAAAAGAGAGAGAGAGAAACAAACCAAGAAAGAAATTTTTAGGTATAGAGAACAAACTGATGGTTACCAGAGGGGAGCTGGGTGGGAGGATGGATTAAATAGGTGATGGGGATTAAGGAGGGCACTTATTGTGATGAGCACAGGGTGTTGGATGGAATCATTATATTGTATACCTGAACCTAATATTACACTGTATGTTAACCCACTGGAATTAAGTAAAAATTAAATAAAAACTTAAAACAGGATAAAAGTATGGTCAGAAGTGATGAGTAGTTATGTGTCTTCGAAACTTGAAATTCTACAGATGGCAAGCAACTTTATATAAGTTGTTTATGTCTATATATATTTGTGTATATATATGTATCTTTTTTAATTGGACTACTACTGTCCAGCTAACTGCACTATCTTTAGTAAATCACATAATTTATTCAGGAGAGCTAGCATTCTAAATAGGATAACCCCCTAAAGTATTGCTTTGGGATATAGTAACCTGAATTTAATGATTCAAAGTACTACTGGAGTAATGTTTGCTAAAGCAAAAGGAGAAATGCAGTTGCACTATGGCCACTTAATAGGCCGTGTTTGAAGCCTATTATGAATTTGAGGCCATAGTTGGTGACATTTAATCTGCTTATATCAGTAGTTCTCAACCAGGGGTGATTTTGCCCTCCAGGAGGCATTTGGCAATGTGTGGAGACAGCTTTGGTTGTCTCTTGGGAGGTGGTGACATCTGGTGGGTAGAGGGCAGGGGTGCTGCGAAATGGCATTACAATGCACAGGATGGTTTCCCACAACAGAGAATTATCTGGTTCAGAAGTCAGTGCCAAAATTGAGAAATTCTTGTCTATGTAAGAGAATTCTTCCTCTGCTCTCAATTTAATTACATTTCTTTATCCCCAAATTATCTTTTTATCTGTCATTTTTAAAATGTCTTTATTTATTTATCTTGACAGGGAACACACATTTTCTGGATCAAAAAATAGACAAATTACTTCTCACAGGACATCTTAGTGCCAGTTTCCCAGGCCCCACTTCACACAGTGATGTAATTAAGATCTGATGTCCTTGCACAGACACCACAGGAGGGGAGCCCCCAAATCATGAATTTTAGGTCTTATATAGAGTGGCTGGCACATTTGCTTGTCCTCCCTTGGAAGATGTAGAGAGACTTTGCTCTAGAATTTAAACAATTCCTCTCTGGAAAGAGGATGGGAAGATCTTATTTCATACCCTGAAAGGCAAGTAAATGGCTTCAAGGAGAGTTAAGAGGTCTCTCCAGAGGTCTTCATTTTTAGGGTCTCTATTCAGTTACTCTTTAAGCAGGTTGCTACGAATCTTTGCTCAAAAAGTTCTAATCATGGAGAAACATGTGAATATTCATGGCGCATTGAACCCTAACATTACCCAGGAGTTTATTCCTTTTCTTGCTCTCCCTCATGTAATCCCCCCCCCCCCCACTATGTCCCATTAGGGAGGTAGCATTACCTTGACCGACTTTCTGATGGTATTTAGAGCATCTTGTAATGCTTAAATGAAGCTATGAACTCTTGAATTTCCTTAACAAACAAAAACCCTCCAAACTAAGATTTAGTGGAAATCTGTGAGCCTTATTTCATTTAATCCATCATGAAATGAAGTGATTTTCATAGACTATGGTTTACTGCACTTTGGGCAATAGATACATTTGTGAAAATTCAATTTTGTAAACTGCATTGAAAGAAGCACTATGTTTAATGGAAACCTATTATGAATCCTTTTATGAAGTGGTCTCCAATGTGAATAATAAGTCCTCATTGTTATCCTTTTATTTTTTGTGTAAGTTGGAATAAATTTTAAATGTAGAGTGTGCATATATCATAATAGTGATGAGAGTAGAGTTTTGTGGGAATATCAGAATTTTTGAACCAAGAGAAAGAAATTACAAGTTTAGAAAAGGAAAAGAATAAGAAAGAACATTATCTTTAGCAAGGTCAGTTGAATTTTCTTTTAAGTTTCATTATTAATCTAAATATTGAAGTTCAGGTCCAAAATCAATGAATAAAAACTATTTAGCCAAAATTGAAAGCTTAAAAAAATTTGTGAACATTTAAATGTGTGACATATTGGGAATCACAAAGCACATAACTGAGAGGCAAGCATGTTGTTACATATAGAAGGGACTAAATAAGCATTAACTAAACTGAATTAAGAAAAGTATTTAGGCAACTTTTCAGAGGTATTACTGGTATGTCCACTTATTTCTGTCTTTTGTCAGTTGTCTAATTTTCATGTTGACCTTCCTTAAAATTCTCTCACAAGAACACCTGGAAACAAATTCAGAGAGACTTGTTTCTGAATTACTTTCCATTTGTCGGTTTCTTGGATTCTCTTAATTTTGTACATTGAAAATAGTTCCATATTGTGTAATAATTTTAATTGACCTAGAACTGATAGTATTTATAATTAAGACAAAAGCTCTCTAACTTTGGGCAACTGTTGCTACTCCTTTGAAGAGAATCTCATTATCCATATGTGTCATTGTCCCCATCTTGCTCTCTTTGCTACCCTGTTTTGGAGCTTCTACCACTTAGCTACATTCCGCAGTGTGTTCTGAAGGGCCCACAGTGTGCAGAGATTTATTTAAGACAGTCTCTTTGCAAGTTGTTTGAATTGTTTTGGAAAGAAATCTAAAATGTATACCTTTTAAAAATATAAACCTTATTCCATTTCGTCCCTTATATTAGAGCAATAATTTATTGGTGTATGACAGGATTCCTCTCTTAGCTGTAAACAAATAGCTATAAGATTAATTATTTATTAAGGCATCCTAGGCAGGGAAAATTTGAGTCTGCCAAAGAACTGTTTACCATTTTGGAACTTTAAGAATTTTCTGATATTTCTATCTCTCTCTTTTTAAAGATTTTATTTATTTATTTATTATTTGAGAGAGGTAAAGTATGAGCTGGGGAAGAGGGAGAGTGGGAAGCAGACCCCACTGAGCAGGGAGCCCAACTTGATGTGGGGCTCAATCCCAGGACCCTGGGATGATGACCTGAACCTGAGGTAGGCACCTAACTAATTGAGCCACCCTAGTGCCCCTATTTTTCTCTTTCTTGACATTCATCCATTCATCTCTTTCCAAGCATGTATGCAGAATTAGGCGCAATTTTTAGTGTTCCCAGGTACCTTGTGTGCATTATCTCATTTAATTCCCATTACAACCCAGTATGGTATCTTATCTCAAGAGGAAACATTACAGAGACATTACCAGCTGGTCACAGACATTGCTTACCCAGAACTGGGAAGTTTAGGAACAGCCCAAAGAGCCTGGGGTAGTATCTTGGTCACTATCAGCACAGGGTGTCCTCCCAGTGCAGACCTCAAAGGGGCAGAATGGCACATGGAGGGAGCTGCACTGGTGAGATCCGTGGTGGGGGATGGCAATTAAAAAAATACCCTCCGCCCTAAACCAAGACTGGAATAGATGTAACAGAAACCAATATGCAATAAGTAACTTTGTCACAGGAGAGAAGAATGAGGTGGATTTTTATATGTGAAGTAATCCTTTCAGTGTTTTGCATTCCAAAATCTAAGGGGTGAGTTAGTTACTTTGTTTTAGCAAATAAAGGATGTTTGATACATGAGTTGCACTGTTTGTTCTCTATGCCTCCTAAACTGGAGAAAGTGACTAAATTTAAGTTTTACTTGAACACAAGGAAAGCCACTCAACATCAAAGAGATTAAGGTGACTTGTTCATGTATTCATTAATTCAGTCAACAATATTTATGAGTGTCAAATATGGCCAGGAAGTATCCTAAGAACTGGGGATGCAGAAGTGAATACAGCTCTTAAGGTTCCTTGACAATATCCTGGGGCTGACATTCAAGTTTGAGGGTGTGTGTGCATGCGTGTTTGTGTGGTGGATGGGGGGGTGGGAAATGACAACATACAAATGCATAATAAGAACAGTAATCAGGGAGTAAGAACTGCAGAAAAGTAACATCAGGAAATGCCACAGAATGATCCATTGGCTACTATCCGTTGGCTGGTTGAGAAAGGCCTCTGTGCAAATGGAGTTTATTCTAAGATCTGAATGACAAGGAGATAGCCATGCAAAAATGGGTATTGAAGTAGGGAGAGGGAGGCCCTTAGTTTAGGGAATCTATACAGAGAGAACAAGCTTATTGAGTTTGGAAACCTAGGGTGAGGATGTGGTGGTAGGAGATGAGTCATGGAGGGAGGATGGACCAGCTCTTACACGGCCTGGTGAGCCATGGTAAGTGGTCAGGATTTTATTCCAACTGCATTGAGAAACCCCTGGAGGCTTGAAGGTAGGTCACAAATAGTGATTTTCCCTGACTCGTTATCTCTATGATAAGGTAACAAAATAAACTATCTCGACATATATTCTATTTTTGTGAAAAATAGTCTATCATATACTAAATGCTCAATAAATATGTGTTTAATAATGGTAGTGACCATTTTTCTTAGCAGTAGCATACCATAGAAGCTGTTAGAGTAGTTATATTTGTGATTTAGAGACTAGCAAAAATGCCAACTACTTTTTACTGTGTGTCTACTGTATGTTTATATTACCCAATTTAATCTGCACTTCAACTTTCGGCAGAAGAAACTAACTTTTAAAGAAGTTAAGAAACTTGCTCAAGGTCACAGCTAGTAAGGATAGAACAATAATTTCAATTTCACTAATGGTCTTTCTGACTTTAAAGTGAATGCTCTTTTCTCCATGCCATGCCACCCCCATGGAAAATATGTGCCCCATATTCTCTTGATGGTCTGTAGCAGATGATCCCTTATAAAAGGCCTTCTGGCTTTTATTGAGCCTCTATTTTATAGAGTAGTTTGTCACATAAACCATAAATCACAAAATGGTCTGCAGTAATTTGTTCTGGGCATCACCATATTTGACTAAATTATCCTATAAAGTAATATTTATAATTCTGTCCTCCACATCTTTCCATATTATATGTAAGGATTGAGAGGAAAGATATCAAAGAAATAGCAACTGACAGATGAGAAAGTAGTGCTGAAGGCACTGTTTAAATTCAAGATGTTATTATAATTGTTATTATTAAATGGATTCCTGGGAGATGAATGCAGTAATAAAAAGAACATACATTCTGCATGAAAGAAGACTTTCATAAGGCACGAGCACACAGAAGATAATTGAATGAAGGGCTTCATAGTGGGGAAATTCGAAAAGCCAACAGAGGCAATGATGGTCATACTCAGTTACTTGTGGTGCTGGTGACATGAGCTTCTTCCATGCATAGAACTCATGTCCACTTTTATCTCCACCATTGCGTCTTCATAGATCTGTGAGTCCTTGATGACACTAGGCTTTGCTCTGTCAGTATTGGGGAGGCTATCACAATTCTGTTCTCTTCAGAGATGGAGAAATACTGACAAACAGAACAAGGCAGATATCTATAGTTAATATGGAAAAAATTAAAGGTTTGCCTTCATTTGCTCCTGCTCTTTTATCATTAAATTGGTTATGATAAGCTGCTTTACTACAAATATTGCTATTTCTTTCTGTTTGAATTATATCTTTTCAGTGAAACAGTTCACATTAGTTAATCAGACAATTTATAGTAAAACTTATTCTAAAACTCTGAAGCCTTTTAATCATCCAGCAGGTACAATGCATAATATTATACATATTTAATCTATATGCATTAATGTGTCCCTCCTTTCCTCTTCATACCATTTTACTTTTGGGGTTTGGATTTAGAAGGTATTATGTGTTTTAGTTTTTTTTTTTTTTAATTCATTCTATATACCAAGCACTACTCTAGTGTTTCAGTAAACAATGAGGAAAAAAGATGCTGGCCTCTGTGGAGTGGAGGCCCACTCTAGCACAGCGATAGGCAATAAACCGTAAACATAAGAAATACCTATATTAAGTATTCTGCTAGAAGATGGTGATTGTTACTGGAAAATAAAAGGGGGGAGTGAAGACTTGAAGGAGGTGAAGATAAGCTGTTGGGTATATTTAGATAGGTATCTTTTTTGTTGTTATTCAAAATGATCATACATTAGTGTTCAAGGTAAAAAGAAAAAGTTAATTTTGTCTACACCATCGAAAATGGATGAATTCATATGACTATTTGTGAAGAATTTTTTAAAGCTAACTTTGGGGAGGTTGTTTTTTCCCTTGGTTAACTGCATACCAGATTTAAATTTGTTACCATAAGCAGGTGTCTCAAGAGGGGGTGCCATCTCCTCCACTAAACGATGAGCAGGTTGTATTGACATTGCCCCTTTGTACAACTAAAACAAAAATTCCTCATATTTTGGTGGGAGAAACCAGAACCTAGAATCATGTCTCTTCAGAGCATAATGAGTCCTTAGAGATTTGTCAGACCCATTATGTCACAGCTGGGTATTCTGGCCCCAGCCCAGTGGTTGATTTGTCCACTGGGGTTGACCTGACACTTCTGACCTATAGAAACAGTGACAGGATTCCACAGGGAGCCCAGGCAATCTGTCTCCCTTCTATTTTACTCTCTTGTAATACTATGTAGGAAGCACTTAGGACGACAAATATGGTGCTTTCATTTTTTCATTGAAAACATGACTGGAAGACCCGCCCTGAAGAGCTCTTTGGTCTATAGTGGGCAGGACTCTCAGAAAGAGCTGTAGGGAAGTCTAATATCTTATTTTTAAATACACAACTTCTTGAAAGAATGAGAATATTTTACTCCCTCCTAGAGACTGAAACTAAGCAAGTCTTTTCACCCTTTAGAGGGTTCTAAAGAGATCTAGCAAGATAATAAATGAACTTGTAGCTCATTTAAAGGCTCTCAGATTGAGATCACCCACTGTCCAAACCCTTTCTCTCTGAGGAACTTACCCAGAGAACTAGACCCCTGCTCCACAAAATCTGCTCTTTGGCACAACAACAGCAACATCACCTGGAAGCCTGTGGAAGTACTCCATCTCAGTCTTCAGTTACACCTACTGAACAGGAATCTGTATTTTAATAAGACCCCCAGGTGAGACAGGTGGAAAGTAAGACTGAGATGCACTGGCCTAGAAACTTCTGCCAGAAGTGGTCCTGGCCAAGATAGAGCAGCACCGCCCCCCCCCCCCCCCCTGCTTTGAACTTGACATTTGAATCTTGAATAATGCCTATTAGCAGCTAGTCCCATCCATGTTCTGTCAAAACCAATTCTATGTTAATAAATATTAGACAGTTTGACTAATTCCTCTGTCCAATGCTCAAATTTGGTAGGTCCCTTTGGCCAGCTCCTGAATGTGTTCCCCTTAGAGGGAGGAGTGGATGAGGATTCGAATGGGCAAGGAAGAATGGTGCCAGTTACTCTAGACATCTTGCACTCTGGTCTTTGCCCTCTTTCCTGTGGGAAATCCCAATGTTTCCATCTCCTTTCTTTCTTCATTAGGGAACCTAGCTCTTCTTAAGACAGGATTCAGCTATTCATCCTGCCCTGTATTTGTGTAACATAATTGGAAAGATGAGGGGATATTGTACACTAGAAGGACCTTGTTTGAGGACAAAAAAAAAAAAAAATACTGGGAGTGTTCTCCTATTTGTGTCAATAAGTTATTCCATATTCTTTTCTCTCTGATCTACATTGACTTTGATTTCTCAACCATTTCCATGTCTTTTGGAGATGCAAATGTAGACCTTGTTCCCCTGATGATTAGTGCTGTGGCCTTGCAAAGAGCAACCCTGTTGGCTTTATATTACCTGACTTAACTTGTCAGGCATTATTCTTCTGGCTTTGGGCTAGGTGACAGGTCTCAGAATTTCACCACACAGTTTCCCGTTCTTTGCCTCATTTGCTACACACAATCTTTTGAAGTAAGCATCACTTTTGTCTCCATTTTATAGACCAGGAAACTGAAACTCAAGAAAAAAAGTGAAGGGTTTTCTCCAGGTGAAACACGGGGAGCTTATTGCAGAGATTGACACATCCTGATGATGGGTAACTCCAAAGAGAGTAAAAATTCAGTGTTTAACCTCATTTTGAATTTTTAAGTTATACCATTTTGATGCTGAACCAAGCTCTTGGGCTCTCTAAACAATTGAAATTGGTAAGAGGCCAACTGGGAGTTCCAGGCAAGGCTTTATCAGGGTTTATGCTTAAGCACAATGGAGGCAACACAAGGGAGAGAATCCTCAGGCTGCCGCTCCCCCCCCCCCGCCCTCCCCAGTAGAGGTCAGGAAGAGCATTTGAAAGAAACTTGGGTGGGAAAAGGGTAACATGACATCTAAGCATGGAGTGGTGGGGATTTATTAGCACATACCCTTATGCTTATTGGGGGACTTGTGTGGCTCAGTGGGTTAAAGCCTCTGCCTTTGGCTCAGGTCATGATCCCAGGGTCCTGGGATGAAGCCCCGCATCGGGCACTCTGCTCGCCAGGGAGCCTGCTCCCCCCCCCCCCCCCCCCCCCGCCTGCCTCTCTGCCTACTTGTGATCTCTCTCTCTGTCAAATAAATAAATAAAATCTTTTAAAAAAATAAATAAAGGTTATGGTTCTTCATGTGTTGCATGTCTAATTAGTGTGTTAAATCTCCATCCCAGGCTTAGTTTTTAGTATTATATTGAGGGAAAAAGTTGGTGACAGGTCAGTACTGGGGTTCATCTTGGCACAGATTTGTCTGGTTTTTGCCAGTTATTGTAGTAAGTATCCTCCCTCCACATTCCTGCAAGATATGCTGCTAAAGGGCATGGACTTAACTCTCCTGGGATGCTGGCTGCATTTGGCGATTAGGGTTGAGGCGACCTGGGTCCAGTCCCTGCTCTGTCTCAATTTTAGAGAGTTTTTTTTCTAAGAAATCATAGCTAACATTATTGAATCCAAACCTGTGCCAGTGACTATTCTACTGCTTTACATATATTAACTCATTCCGCACAATTTTTTTTTTTTTAGAGAAGCCCTATTAAATGACCATCTTATATATAAGTGGACTGAAGCACAGAAAGGTTAAGAAACCAAGAAATTACCACAGATGGGAAGACAGCCCAGGCAATCTGTCCCCACTCTAGTAAACTGTGTTGTACTACCATGTAGGAAGTACTTAGGAAGACATAAATATGGTGTTTTCAATTATTCATAAAGCCCTAAAGGAGATGAAAGTTTTGTAAGGGGCAGAAAGCTTGGTTTTAGAATGGTCAGATGCAATAATACCTTGTGTTTATACAGAGCTTTTCTCCAAAGAGATCAGTAATTCACTAGATATCCCTGCCAACCTCCTGACCTAAGGACTTTTTTGTTAATAAGGAGAAGATTAAAGGATTCAGGAGAAAAAAAAAATCATTCCTCTATTTAAATGATCAAATGAAGTGGTGATTATGGCTGAATACTCGGCTAAAAATTCTACCAGTCAAATGTGAGGCAGCCTGAGATTAGGGAGGTTTAAAGCTCTCAGGCAAATCTGTGAGAGGTGGATGAGGTCCATCCTACATCAGAGCTGATTGTAGATGGGCGTTTAATGAGCAAAGGATATGCATTCCAGGAACAGGTAAAAATACCTTTGAAATGTAAATTGACATTTATTTACCTCTCCAAGGCTCAGCCTCCTCTGTGACTATGTTCATCGTACTCATGTGGCGGGAAGAAGAGTCTGGGAGCAGCTTGGAAAATGCCAGGGTTCTGTGGGATGGGCTTGTGCCTTGAGCTGCAATAGAATCAACATAAACCCAACAGCTCAGTTCCTCCCATTCTCTTAGACCTGCACAGGAAGAGTGCCTTGGGGAGATGCGCTGGATGGAGTCAGATGTACTCCTTCAGGTCTTGTACTTCGTAAACCGCATTTAAGTGCTTAGAAAGTAAGCCAAGGAGGAGAATTTCTGGTATGTTCCCCAGTAAAGTTGGAAAAGTACCTCAGAAATTCCCATAGCAACAAGTAGCAAGTCAGGACCCCCTGTACTGCTGAGGTTTTGCTTCAACATCGGGGGCCAGGGGCCTTGTAGGGACCCAGGCAGCATCCCTCAAGGAAAACTTCTTTAATTTTGCCTTGAGAGTCCTATGTTTGCTCAGGGTTTGGAAAAGGAGAAAGGAATTAGTGCAGGTCATTGAAGGATGACCCCAGAGCCACCCTGAGTTCCAGGCTGTGCCACCGAAGAATGTGCATTAGTTCTGATACAATTACTCAGGAGTCTTTCTCATCCAGTGGCACTCAGTGCAGCTCTGACTCTCAGTGAATTCTCTGAGGCTGGATGGAAGCTGAGAGGAAAGAAAGAGAGTAGGGAAGAAGTATGTGAACTCAGAGGCTAGCCCTTCTTGGTATCTCTTGGGGTCCTCTGGTTCTGCTGAGCCTCTCCAGAACTGGCACTTTAAGGTACCAGTTGCCCAAACAGGTCTTCAGATGATGTCCCTATGACACACTCAGTGCCACCAAAGCTGTTTGAGGTGAGGTATTGGCAGCCAAAGGGCTTTGGCTGCTTCTTGTTTGCACCATTACTTTGGGGTATGTATTTATAGAACACTCAGATTTTAAAGAAATCAGGAGGTAGAGCTGTACTATGTGCACTTTAGCTATAGGAGGAACCAACTGAGACATTTCTAATCATTCCTAATCTACTGTTACCTTTTTTAGGACTCATATTATTTCTCTTCTGAATCCTTATGAATGAGATAAAACAACAATGCTGTATTTAATACCCTCGAAGATTTCTCCATATTAGCTGTCATGAAAGCAATATAAGGTTCTTGTTCTTTGGATCTTTTTTTGTTGTTGTTGTTCTTTGAATCTTGATGGGAATATTGGATATATACACATATACAACAAAAGGCAGAAGGCATTTTGTTACCATATGATATAAACATTTAAAATATAACAAGATAACATATACACAAACATATCACCTTCTATTCTAATTAAAGTAAAATTTCTATCAGAAATATAAAACACAATAAAACTATACTGCCCACACAGAAGGAAATAGTCAGTGTAATAAATAAAACCAACATTTTAAGCTACTAGCTTAAAATAGTGTTAATCACCAAAGGTTCCTGGGAGGCTGATAAAGAGCTATTTAAACATTCTCACTTATTATTGGCTTTAAGATATCTCAAAATGACTCCTCATATTTAGGTAGTAATTGTGAGTAAGAAAACAACTGAAACAGGAATGCATACTGTTTTATAAAACATGTTTTCCTTAAGGCACTAGCAATCTAAGTGCAATCTAACTAGTAGCAATCTAAGAATCAAAACTCCAGATATCCTGCATTCTAACATGAGGCATTTTGATCTAAGTGTTAAGGACCTGATTTGGACCACTTTGTAGCTGTATGTTTTTGGATAAGTTATTTATAATTGCTAAACTATTTCATCTCTGGGAGGTGAAGAAAGAAGGGATTCTAGGTTGTTGTGGGTATATAATGTATATAGACAGTATGGAGTATATAAAGTGCTTAGCTGAGTGCCTGGTTCATGATAAACAGTAAAGCTGTGCTATCTGGGCGCCTGGGTGACTCAGTTGGTTAAGTGTCTGGTTTAGGCTCAGGTCATCAAGTGGAATCAAGTCCCACTTCAGGCTCCCTGCTCCCTTTCCCTCTGCCTGCCACTCCCCCTGCTTGTACTCTCTCTCTCTCTCTCTGTCTCTGTGTGTGTCAAATAAATAAATAAAATCTTTTTAAAAAAGGTGTGCTATCATTGTCATTCTCATTGACATATGTGAAGAATCTGAAAAGTTAGAAACTTTTCACTCTGGTTGGTGTCATTTTGGTCCAGACTCAGATTATGAATTTCACACAGGTATTTAATAATACTATTGAGCTTGGTATTACCACAAGTTGGAATACATTTACTTTCTCCTATGAGCTTTGCCTGTAAAATAGGTATTTGTGAAGAGCTGTCTTATTACTTGAGACTTCTTAGAGTAGATCAGAGAAGACATAATGAGGTTTAAATTGCCAGAAACTTGGGTAATAGAATTGCATCATTAACAAACATTAAGTGTTCAGAGCAAAAAGGGAAATAGGGAGTAGAGCTATTAATCAGGTGACTTCATACAAATTATTCACTCTAGTTCATAAGTGTAATTTCATCAAAGGAGCTAAGTTTATTTTTATAAGCAGTTTTCCAAAAAGCCATCAAATAAGGTTATGGGAGCTGTTTCTGTCCCTCAGAGGAGAAAACTTTTCTCCACCTTTCCCTTCCTTCCAAAGATTAGCCCTTGCACAAGGAAGAAATATGCTCAGTTTGGTCGGACACAGCACCATATTTTTCTACTATGGAAATGTGGTGGAATGTCCCCATATTAAAGGATGAGGTAAGATCCTGACCAGGCGGTCCATCAACTTCCTGTGGAGCCTGAGATAGGACCCAGCTTCTGAGGACCTCCAGGCTCTACCAGTCCTGTGAGCTTGCCTTCATTCCCCATCCTTTATTCCAGGACCCCTACCTCTCCTACAGGAAGATCTGCAGGTACTTCTTCTCCTTTTGGGAGTTTGTACTGGGCTATTTCCCAAATATAGACCAGACAACACATGCTGCACCATGCTGGACACTAGGAAAGAATATGTTTTTTCCTGCTGTCCCTCTTTCTGTTGCTGCATTGATGTTCATGTTTTATGATGGATATTCCTTAGATTGCAGCAGTAAAGACCTACCCTCATATTTGGGGGTGATGTACCCACAGACTCATTGGTGAGGTGGGAAAGAAATAAACTTCATTTAGGGATTCCAGTCCAAGGTATAGTTTCCATCCAGTTTTCATTCGACCATTGTTTTGAGGTATTTAATGGGCTTCATCAAGCAGTTAACAAAGTTGGTATTTTGTTCCCTAGTTGGCCTTGTGTCTTTGTTTGGTTCTCTTTCCCAGTTACTTTCAGATATTAATAAATAGAACTATGTCATTTTTCAGGAGTTGAAAAGTCTAGTCTTGTCTAATACCAAAATTTCACAATCTCATGCAATCCAGCATTTCTCTTCCAGGTCAGACTTGACTTAGGTTCTAAGCTGTGCAATGGGATGAGGAGTACAGTGTATCTTTTTCATCACTCCCTCTGGTACTTTCCTCCTCCCCCATTCCCTGCTTTTAGCCTTTTGGGGTAGGGGAGAATGGAGAAGGGATGGGACAGGTAAAGGAAGCAAAAGATGTAGGACTGTATAGAACTGGGTGAATTAAAAAGTTTCTCTTGGCTATTAAAATGCTCTTGCTTGGGGCAGGTGTCAAAATACTGACTTTCTCTTGTGCATTGTTTTTCCTGGTTGCTGTATTTGTAGATCTTTGTTCTAGCTAATGTTCTCATTGCTTAAAATTTCTCTAGAGATCTGTCCCACCAGACTATTGCAATCATTTTGGGAATGCCTTCCTTTAGGTGTGCTTTTTGTCAGACCCATATCTGGTTCATGGGAAACAATCACATTCACCTTGCTGTTAGTGGAAATGCAGCTCACTCCTATTCCCACCCTAGCCATCTCTTCTCTCCTTTTCAGGGGAAACTGCAGTCATCTTCCTGACTGTCAAATTTTCTGGGTGCCTATTAGTCATAAGACTGCATACTCCAAACCAGCTCTCTGTGTGGTTCACTACAGCTATCTTCCTTAGCTTTAGATGTGGCAAATGGCCCCTTTCCCTCTACTATTGCACAGCGAGACTCAAAAGTGAGGGAGAGCCAAGGGTTTCAGAACTAGTTCTTGTATCATAATGTGTCATCCAGAAGTGATATTCACTGATTATTCTGCAGAAACTCTGAGAAAATAGGAAAAGTCAAATTTAACATCTTGTTATACTTACATATAGATACATTACATGTGGTTAATCAATGAAAATTTTATTAAAATAATGCTCTTGAGCTTTTAAACTTGGATATAGCCCTGTCCTCCAGTAGAACTATGCAGTTATAACCATTATCTGATTCTTGAGAAATGGACACTCACTGGTTCTGGTTATAAATCATGTAATAGATAATTAGAAATCAATAAGAGCCCCTGATTTATTAAAAAGAGCCCGGGGGCACCTGGGTGGCTCAGTGGGTTAATGCCGCTGCCTTCGGCTCAGGTCATGATCCCAGGGTCATGGGATCGAGCCCCGCATCGGGCTCTCTGCTCTGCGGACAGCCTGCTTCCTCCTCTCTCTCTGCCTCTCTGCCTACTTGTGATTTCTGTCTATCAAATAAATAAATAAAATCTTTAAAAAAAAAAAAAAGAGCCCGGAGTTTGAATAGTAGGGATTAACACACTATAGGTTAGGGTCTAAGTGGCATACTCTTTCCCAGCTAGTTAGTGCTTGAACTGTACATGTGGCATAACTAATCAAAACCTATGTTCTTTGCCTCTAGTGCTCCATTAACTGTTAGTTGTTGCAGGTATTTGCACAAAGAGGGGTTCCTGGGGCTGTAAGAAAACAGAGGTTCTGACAACTGTGTCATAAAGTAACAGTTGAAAATATAAAAATTTACAAACTGAAAGCACAATTTGTTAACTTTCACCAAGTTTTTTCAGGCTTTCCCTGGGCAGTAAAAAGCAATTTATCAGGAACACCTGGGTGGGTTAGTTGGTTAAGTGGCTAACTCTGGGTTTTAGCTTGGTCACAATCTCAGGGTCCTAGGATGGAGGCCTGTGTGTCAGGCTTCTCACTCCACAGGGAATCTGCTTGAAGATCCTCTCTCTCTCCCTCTCCTTTAGCTTCTTACCCCCTCACCTTCTCTCTCTTTCAAAAATATATAAATCTTAAAAAAAAAAAAGCAATTTATCAAACCTCTTTTCAAGAGGAATTGAAATCTTCCTCCACAATGGTTCCTGGGTAATCTAACTGAAAATTGTTCTAAAATAAAATACATTTAGAAATGCACTAAGGGGATACTTAGGAAACATGGTATAGTCAGGATGAGTCCAGAAGAGGATACTAAATCCACTAAGGGGATACTTAGGAAGCCTGGTGTAATCAGGATTAGTCCAGAAAATTCAAAATGGGGGCCCAATTTTTTGTCTTTAAAGATGATATTCACTCTTAGAGGAGAAAAATTTCACTCTACACTCTAATATTTCCAAAAGTTTTATTGGAGTTTTTTCCTCAGATCATGTCCTAGAAGAATATTTAATAGGACTGTGGCCTTCTAGGTCCTCCCAAAGTTCCAGAGTCACAAAGTAATCTGAAGAGTTTCTTTCTTATTTACTTATTTTAGGAAAAGATAGATAGATTACAAACTCTAGAGTTGGTTTGTCTTAAAGAGTAAACATTGATTCCTTTCATTTTCTTCTTCTGTGCTTAAAGGTTTGAGGCAGTTTTGTATTGTCAGGAATTGTTATTTTTCAGGAAAACCAAAGGGTATGCATGAAAGATTAAACTGACTTCCTGAAGAACCTGTTTCTAAGATCTGGAGATGAGGGGAATTTCTAGAAATAAAAATGTTGGTATTGTTTCCCTTATTATATTTTCAGATATATAGAAACTCACTGGAAAGTTTGCCAATTCTTAACTTAATGGATTATAATGCTTTTTGTTGTTGGAGGTATGTATACTTTCTATGTCTAAGAATCAAAGGATCCTTTGACCTAAGGGTCTAAACAATGAGTATTGGTTTTTACACTGCAATGGATGTAGGAAGTAGTTCGGCATGACATATGTGAGACTTTCGTTGGTGAAGAACAAAATTGAGTTATTGAAATATTGTATAATTTTAGGTAACAAAGGAAAAAAAAAACCAAGAATGTCTCTTAGACAATTTCACCATCGGCATAAATGTCAGAATCAGGAGAATGGGAATGGACTGATTGTCTATGATAATTGTAATCATTATACTGTTGGTAAAGTCTTATTGCTATTTAGGACAATTGACTATTATAGGTACCTGTCTGGATATATTTCAGAAGAAATATTTCCAAACCTGATTTGGTTATAAGTTTAGACCTACCTCCAATTTGAGAGTTCACTTTGAGGTAACTTCCAGGGAAATGCCTCCTCAGGGAGACAGTTCTCCGGAGGTTGCTTTATGTCCCAGGTGGGACTTATGCTTGTACATGTCACTTAGCCCATGCAAAAAAACAAGTACATGATGTTATTTTTCAAAGTCAGTTATTATTAATTTGTTGCCTTTTAGCTCCAGATTTACTCTTTAACAGCCATGGCCTCAGTATCTTCGGCTGGGAACTGATGTCCCAAAGGATTTTTGCCTGCACCAGTGTCCAAAAGCCGCCCAACTCCGTTGGCTCCCAGATTCCCTCTGCAACCTAGAGGGCTCTCATCACTTTTGTGTGTCCACACCACTGATGCTAATCACCTGTTCTTTGCCTCTATTCTGGAGGGTAACCTTCTGCTTGCCCATGAGGCTGCAGACCAGTTCCAGGCTGGACAAACCAGCAAACTTCTATTCTCCTTTGGGCTGAAATAAACCTTTTTCCAGGAAGTCTGAACCCCAGTCTTGGGAAGCCCCCCCCCATGTTTGTTCTTTGGGTGTTCTCGCTCAGCCCTAGAGTACTAAATAGAGTTTCCTTATATTTTATAGTCACTCTTTTATCATAGTTTATTTTTTATATTCATCTTCCTGTTTAACTCATTCTGTGGGTTCTATTCTATCACCTGATTGAATCCATGCTGCTGTACAACAAATCTCAGTTGTTCACATGGGCCTAAAAAAAGTAACTTCTAGGCAGCTTTTGAACTAAACTGGGGGGACACTTTTATGAAAGCCAGCTTAGTCTACTGAGTGCAATGCCTGTTTGGGGCTAGCAGATGTTTCATGTTGTGGTGATGCTAGAGACAATCTGTAAGTAGGTGCTCTGTGGCACCACCCTGCAGGGTTGATGCCTCCCTGGCTGTGTCTGGTAGAGAAGGCTAGTGGAGTTTCAAAGGCAATACCTGGGACTGCATGGCAAGTATGAGGGATAAAGAACAAAGAAATTACTCAGTCAATAAATTTTTGCAGAGTGCCTAGTATGTGCCAGCTACTGTCCTAGGTACTGAAGATACAGCAGGGGGAAATACAAAACAAAAATCTTTGCATTTGTTTTTACTGAGTTCTTTTCTCCACATTATCTTTGCCTGTTTGTCACTTCAAGTTGGTGTGTCTCACTTTGAACTGGCTATTCTTGTAAACAATAGAACAAATCATTTCACATAGCGTGGTTACAGAGATACTTGAAGTCTGGCATGTTGGGGGAGGGTGGAACTAATGGTTATGTGCCAATGGCCATTTTAAAAGATAAATTTGACTAAAAACATCTTTTGGCCAAACATCTCAGAAGTGATTTTACTGCCTCCAAATTAATAGCAGTAGGGTGAATGGGAAATTAAACCTAGGTGGTGTATGAAATTGGCTTTGAATTTCCTGTTAATTAAGAGTGCTCAGTGACCTAGTTGTTCTAATTATATTGGTTGGGGAATTTGATCATTAGTCAAATGAAAACATGGAGCTATACCATTCTCTTAAGACACCCAAATGAAACTCATTGTGGTTATGAAAGAACCAATGCTTTGATTACCTCTTGCCCACAGGAGGCTCAATGGGGCAGACCTTCTTCTTGGATTCTTATAGTATTTTCTTTTGGGTATATTCATTCCATCCTTTTGGATCTCTGCCTTGTAAGGTATGAGAGGGACTAAATTCGTTGTCAGTGGTTTGATGACAAGACATTTTAACAGGGTACTTTAGGATGGCTAATTGTTTATTTTACTTCCAATCAACAATCACGTAGACTGGAAGGGTTCATTCACATGTTTTCACTAAAGATAATAATTTTTTAAAGGAAGAAACTGATGGGAGAACACCTCTAGATTCTTTTGTTTGTAATTCAAATGCCCTAAAGTGGAGGGAGATTGAAATATTAAATTATTCATTTCTTTTTAAAAATTTTTTAACAGATGTTTTTATTTCATTAACATATAATGTATTATTTAATTCTGGGGTACAGATCCATGATTCATCAGTCTTACACAATTCACAGCACTCACCATAGCACATACCCTCCCTAATGTCCATAAACCAGCCACCCTATCCCTACCCCCCAACCTCCCAGCAACCCTCAATTTATTTCCTGAGATTAAGAGTCTCTTATGGTTTTTCTTCCTCCCTGGTCCCATCTTGTTTCATTTTTTTCCCTCCCTTCCCCTCAAGACCCCCCCCCCCGCCTCTCAAATTCCTCATATCAGAGAGATCATATGATAGTTGTTTTTCTCTAACTTATTTCACTTAGCATAATACCCTCTAGTTCCCTCCATGTCATGGCAAATGGCAAGATTTTGGTTTTTTATGGCTGCATAGTATTCCATTGTCTATTTATAGCACATCTTCATCCATTCGTCTGTTGATGGACATCTAGGTTCTTTCCATAGTTTGGCTATTGTGGACATTGCTGCTCTAAACATTGGGGTGCACATGCCTCTTCGGATCACTACATTTGTATCTTTAGGGTAAATGCCCAGTAGCGCATTTCTTTATTTTCACATCACCTGTATGTTCACATTCTGTGGGCAGGTGTGAACTCACAACTACACTTCTGTCCTGTTTCTCTTCACTTTCCCCAAAATAGGAAGGAAGAGGGTGGTTAGTGGAGGAGGAAATCCTCTGTGGCTACTGTGATGTGATAGGAAACAGAGATGCAAATCCTCCCCCCGCCCCACCTCACTGCAACTTAGTTTTTCTGTAGATAAAACTCAGCTGAACAAGTTATTACTTCTTTCTGGTTTATAAAGTTTAATGGTTCCTAATACTTGGGGAAATACTTGCAGTTCCTTAAATAAGGTGATGTTTTTAAAATCATGTTCAAGTTTCATGGTATATACATTAAAATAATTTTTTCCTTAAACTGATCTTTTCATATTTAAATTTCATGATAAGAATTTAATTCAAAATCCCTATTTAGGGAGAGATACAGCAAATCAAAATGTGTGTAGCATTTATTTATTTATTTTTAAAGATTTTATTTATTTATTTGAGAGAGAGGGGTGGAGGAGAGAGAGCACAAGTAGGGGTAGCAGTGATAGAGGGAGAAGGAGAAACAGACTTCCTACTGAGCAGGGAGCCCTATGCCAGGCTGGATCCCAGAACCTGTGATCATGACCTGAGCTGAAGGTGGAAGTTTAACCAGCAGAGCCACCCAGGCACTGTTGGGTGTAGCATTTAAATATATTATTCATTGACATTATTTCAATATAGTGGTTATAAGGGTCTTGAACTCTAGAATCATTTTATATTAAGAATTTGATTAATAAGCCTAACGTGTTTTATTTCACTGTAATTATAACTTTAAAAAAATCTAAAAATATTTCAAAAATAATTTTATTAAGTCTGTAGTGTATACCTGTTAGAACCATAATTGCTTGTGGTAATATTATCTTCCATTTATATGTTCCTTTTATTAGGCCCCAAGTGGAGACTTCGATATACTATAGGCTCAGTAAAGAGAAATCTACTATTATCACTGTTTTCAAATGACAGTCTTGGTATGTAGAATCAGGAAGTGTACCGTGCATGCAATGCAGTTTTTCAGAGAATAAAATAGGATAACTATACCTTTGGGATGGCAGGGTTAAAGGATCAGGATCAGAGGAACTCCTATTTTATTGTGGCAAGATAGCATGGAGAAAAGGGTACTCTTTAGAGATCTTGATTCTAGTTTCAGCATTGCTAGTAATCTACTACGTGAACCTGAGAAAGTCAGTTAACATCTCTGAGCCTTGGTTTCATCATTTTCTAAATGAAGGGAATTTAGGTGCCCTCTAAAATGCTTCCAGCCATCAAATATGATTCCATCTCTTTGGGGGATTTAATTTTCATGCCCAAGATTATTATTAGCAAGGTACAAATCAAGGGAAAGTCACGTTTAAGCAATTTTCTAGCCTCAGATTTTGTAAATTATTGTATTTGACTATTCCAAGGCTCTGCAATTTTTATATATTGACATAAAAGACTTTCCTACACAGGACTGACATTCAGAGAAGCAGCAAAATAGTATAATCTCTTTCTCTAGGAATTGAGTAAGGAAATCTGGTGATTTGGCAGTTCATCTTGGCTTCTGGTAAAAAGTAGTTATATCCAACAGCTTTTAAAAAGCTGCTTTTAATAACTCTAAATGAGAAGGAAATTTAATGGAAACAGCAATGAGAGGATGTCTTCTTGGGTCCAGTTCAATAAGCACATATTGAGCTTCTATTAAAGGTCTACAACCTCTTATTTTAAATCTGAAATCCAAAAAGCTCTAAAAATCCTGAATTCATTTAGTTGCAAAACATGACCTGAATGGATACAAGGCTATGTGCATTTTTTTTTATTTATCCCACTTAATGTAAATACTCATTTCTCTCACTGAAGAAACTATGATGTATTCAGCTTTGAAGTGCCACCCCAGAACCTGCGAGGAATATTCTGTAAGATGTGGTACATGGCCTCTAATACCATTCTGAGTGCTGAAAGTTTTGAATTCCAAAACTCATCTGGTTGTATGGGTTTGGGTAAAGAGTCTTGAACATGCACATGACAAGGTTGAAGGTGAGTGGAAGGATGTCTGGAGAGGAACCAGGTGAAATGCAAAGGTAAATGAGTAGTATGAAGCCACTCTTCTCAAAAATTTCCTAGACACTCACCGATATAATGTGGAATATTTTATAGAAGAGATAGGGATAAAATTTAAGGACACTCAGAGAGGGAGCAAATATTTCTGCTGGGATTTCAGGGCATAACACAGAGGAGGGAAGATTTGAAGAGGGTCCAGAAGGATGACTAGGCATTTCTCACAGAGAAAGGCATTCTAACAGAAAAAAGAGAGGCAGGTACATTCATGGTGTATCAGGAGCCCCAAGGTTTCTCTGGGGCTGGGTCAGAGTAGCCATGAAGAAGATGTAATGGGGCTGAGTGTCTGAAAATGAGGTGGGGATTTTTATTCAGTACATTGTATACCATGCTAACCATTTAGGTTCTGTAGCCCAGGGTTAGCCCTAAAGAGGGTACTCATGTGTAAATTCTTTGCTAAAAATACACACCCAGGGAGATCTATAAGCGGGGAGGGCCTCAGGACAGAGAAAAGCAATGAGACAAGGAAGGGAGTAGTTTTTTTTTTTTGAAGACAAAGTGCCAGAGATGGTTTTAGCTTGATCCTGAAGTGGGGTAGTATCATGAAAAGTAAGCCTTAAATACTCCTTTCAGTACTTTTCAGTCATTGGGCCACGGGGGATGGAGCAGATGGTTTGGTGATGTGAATTTCCAGGCACTTTGCCTATCCCCCCTGCCTGGGTTCTCCCAAAAGCAGGTTGAAGTGTTTACTGAAGGGGAAGAGGCAGGTGAAGTGCACTACAATGGTGAACAGAGGTCCAAGGAGAGGGGTGGAGTGCCAGCATTTTCTGCCATGATGCCATTTGGTGACCGCTTATTGGATCTCAGGGTTTACACTGAGTCTGAGTACTTCAATCATCTCATTTAGTTCTTATACCAGTTCTGTAAATTAGGTTATATTTTCCCTTTTACAGATGAAAATTCTGAAGCTTGGAAGGTCACCTGGGCAGTCTTGTTAGTGGGAGTCTTGTGCTTTGAACCAAGCTTTTTTTAGTCCCCAATTCCTGCATGGCAGGATTCCCTAGATCCTCATGCTTCCCACCAACCCCCACTTGCCACTTGAGCAATTCTAATAATCTGCTTTACATGCTGCTTCTTTGCAAACCCTTTCTCCGAAGAAATTGTTCCAAAGTCCAAAAAGTTTCCAAATTACAGCAAATAATGGATAACCAACACAAGTTTTTAATGAGGATTGGGCTGAAACATTTCCAGAAAAGCGCTCTCTCTTTCATTTTGTTTGGCTCCTGAATAAGATTTTCATATTCTAATAGAGCAGAATAGTCTCTCTTATTTAAATTTGACCCAAGGGATGCCTGGGTGGCTCAGTTGGTTAAGCAGCTGCCTTCGGCTCAGGTCATGATCCCAGCGTCCTGGGATCGAGTCCCATGTCGGGCTCCTTGCTCGGCAGGGAGTCTGCTTCTCCCTCTGCCTGCCTCTCTGTCTGCCTGTGTTTGTTCGCTCTCTCTCTCCCTGTCTCTCTGACAAATAAATAAATAAAATATTAAAAAAATAAAATAAATTTGACCCAATTAGGAATATTAAATCAAGACTGGTGCTTACTTTGCTGTGGCTATTTTATTTTTTAATTTGGAATACCTTCAGAAATTTTTAGAAACCAAGTTAGGTTTTTAAATTAGTAAATGAAAGGAATTAGTTGATACATTTAATTCCTGAAGATTCTGCATTGTGTCTAGTCCATCTAGAATTAGATAAATCCTAATTCTGTTCATTTCTTTGTTAGTTAAAAAATCATCTTTTTAAAATTTTTTAAATTTTTTAAAAAGATTTTTATTTATTTATTTGTTAGAGAGAGAGAGAGAGTGAGCACAGGCAGACAGAGTGGCAGGCAGAGGCAGAGGAAGAAGCAGACTCCCTGCCAAGCAAGGAACCTGATGTGGGACTTGATCCCAAGAGGCTGGGATCATGACCTGAGCCGAAGGCAACCGCTTAACCAACTGAGCCACCCAGGCGTCCCTAAAAAATCATTTTTGAATAGTTCTAAACAGGATAGTCAAAGGAGATGTCTCAAAAAATTTTTGAGTACAATTGGGTTTTGAGACGTAAATGTGTATATTTATTAAAGTTACTAGGTTTACTTCTCTCTTTTTCTCTCCCACACAGGTGTCAATGAAGTCAATTTTGTTTGTTCATTTATTTAACAAATATTTTTTCAGAATCTATTATATGCCAGACAGAAAATAAAACAGTCCAGATTTCTCTTCTTATGAAATTTACAATCAAAAGAAAGCAGAATAAGATATTATCGTTATGTCCTATTGTTATTGCAAGTGAAGAAAACAAAAGAAATTTTAAATTCTAGAGCATGGTAAATTTGATTTGAGAGTATAGGGAAAAAAGTTTTTCTCTAGAAATTAGTCATTTTATATTACTCGCTTAGCTGCAAAGCAAATAAATCTCCTCAGAATTGAGCTCAACAATTTTATATTGAATATCTACTATATGACAAGCACTGCTAGCACTGTTAAAATGGAAGGCAGTCATTCCTTTGTTGGCTACAATGAGTATGGCAAACTAAAACCCTATGAGAAATATATCCATGTGGATGAATTCTTAAAATTGCAATAACTGCCAAAATGGAATTCATAGAGGAGCCTTCAAAATAGAACAAATACTCAGAAACACCATACATAGCATGATTAAGATTTTGTTACATTATTACTGAATGGGCTTTTTTTCTTAATTAGAAATACTTGGGGAAGAATGCTGACTTTGAGTGACTTCTATATTCATGTGCAGTTACTCCTATTATTTCAGAAGCATTCTATTTTCTGTAGGAAACAAGTTAGCAACATTGCAAGAGTTTCCACTTAAGTACTTTGAACCTTTTGCTCAGTTTCATGCCATCCCATTTCCTCTCTTTGGTGAGAAGAGATGCTTTTCTGTCTTTTCATGTTGTGTTTTATCAGTTGTATCAATATTGATGAGCCAAGAGGAAATGAATGTTACTAAAAAATGAATCTGTTCCTGTGTGTTTCTTCCAGACTGCCTTCCATATTCATCACAGTGTCTGCACGCTTGACTGGGAAAATCATGAGGCCTCTGCCAAGTCGGTTGCACTAGCTCTACTGTGACACTCTGAGGAAAAACTTGGGTTTCAAACCAGTGAATGGTAGGTACAAAGTATTTTCTTTACACATGTTCAACAGAAAGAAATATGGGCTTGAAATATATTCATAGACCCTAGGCCATCTTTTCCTACCTCTCCAACAAAGAGTAGAGCTTCCATTTTTGTTCACCATGCCATTCTCTTTCCTGTCCCCGTCTAACTTTAGCTCCCCCCGCCTTCTCCATCATGTTATGCTGGGCTAATCCTGGATTATTTTGCAGTTTGGCAGTGCCAACCCAGATACTGAATTTATATCCCCTTCACTTATTTAAAGCAAATCTCTTCTTAAAGGGCCAAATAAAATTTTAACTCTTCTAGACTTCTCTGCCAGTTCTAGAGCTCACAGATCTCTAATCTCCATAAATATTTTTAGGGCCAGAATCAGTATTAACATTTTCTCCAAACTTTTTCATCTATGTTAGTTTAAGTCTTCCAATAATTCAAGAGCAGGAACTACTTTTATTCTTTGGATATATGTCTCACAGTGCTGAACACTCCCTCTTCTATTTTACATAATTCTGCATGAGTTCATTCAACCACTGAAAAAAAGTCCCTTAACTACCTAGTTTGTAGTTGGTGCCATATAAGGCACCATAAATTCTATAAAACTTAAGGCAGTTCCTGCTTTCTAGGATTTTACAATCTAGACAAGTTAAAAAACATGAAAATATGTGTAATGAGAGTGATGTCAGAGATGCGTTATTCATTCACTTTTCATTACTAAGTACTTTTCACTTGGTGAGGAATATACTAACAGCCCTTATAGTCATGGGGTTCATTGTCTATGTGTTGGGAATGTCAGAGTGTCAGAAGGACTGCAGATGACCCAAGGAGGGAGAAAGGTTCTCTCTCTCTTTCCTTGCTGTCTTTACTCTCTCTCTCTCTCTCTCTCTCTCTGTATGACAAGAAAATCAAGAAGTAAGGAAACAAGATGTTGAGTAACTATGAAAGAGACTCAGTTCTATTTTCTCCAGGAAAACCGGAGAGGCTCTTGCTATGGAAATATCTTTTATCTGTAGGCAGATAAAACATCATGTATTATCTGCTGCCTCCCGGAAAATTGGATGAACAAACTTACAGTCCACATACCTGGAGGTGGAGAGTAAAACAAGAAACAGAGACCATCACCACCATCACCATCATCACCACCACCATCACCATCATCACCACCACCATTACCATCATCACCACCACCACCACCATCATCACCACCACCATCACTACCACCATTACCACCACCACCACCACTACCACTATTACCACCACCACCACCACTACCACCATCATCACCACCACCATCACCACCACCACCACCACCATCATCACCACCACCATCGTTACTATCACCACCACCACCACCATCACCACCACCACCATCACCATCACCACCACCACCATTACCATCATCACCACCACCATTACCATCACCACCACCACCACCAACATCATCACCACCACCATCGTTACTATCACCACCAGCAGCACTGTTACTATCACCACCACCACCACCATCGTTACTATCACCACCACCAGCACTGTTACTATCACCACCACCATTACCACCATTATCACCACCATCATCACCATCATCACCACCACCACTGTTGCTATCACCACCACCATCATCATCATCACCACCACCATTACCACTGTTATCACCGTTATCACTACCATCACCACCACCACCACCACAACCACAACAACAAAGTGTCTTTAAGATTCAGCCTTTGCATTAGAGACCCTAGAATATTGTATTGCTGAACTTGGAAGAACAAAGCTCTACATTCTTACACACCAGCAGAAGAAAACTTATCTCCATTCACTCACTTTCCGTGTACTCTATTCCCAGTGAAAATTGGCTTCTGCCTCCACCAACTTATAGAAATTTTTTTCAAAATGTCAGTAATGGCCAAATCAGCATTTTCAGTACACATGCTTTTGGACTCCTCTTTTGAATTTGATTCTGCTGATCTCTGTTGCCTTTATATTTAAAAAAAAAATCTATTTATTTATTTATTTAGAGTGTGAGTGCAGGGAGGGACAAAGAGAGGGAGAGAATCTCAAGCTCAGTGCGGAGTCCTATGCAGGACCTCATCTCACAACGCTGATATACTTGAGCTGAAATCAAGAGTCTGATGCTTAACCAAGTGAGCCACCCATGTGCCCCTATGTTGTCTTTAAACTGTCAGTTTCAAAACTTCAATTCTGTCACACTGTAGTGTTCTGCCTTTCTTCTCTGTACTTTTCATCTTTTTTGTGCCTGTCCTCCTTGGGTGCATTTTCTGTTTTCAGCCAATCTTTCCCCTCCATCTTGGGGACTTTCCTAGGCTGATCTCATCAGGCCTTATGGTTTTAAGTACTACCTATATGCTTATTGTTGGCAAATCTTTCTTATGTCTAGATTCTTCACGTAACACCTTCAGTTTTATGTCTTATATGCCCTTGAAAGTCAGCACAACTCACACAGAGTTCTTAATTTCCTTCTAAAAATATTTCTTTTTCCAGTTTTTATTTCAATTGATGATAATACCATCTACCTAGTTCTAAACAATCCAAAAACTTAAGAGCAATTCTTGAGACTTCTTTCTGCCTCACCAGCCACATCCAATAAATCCCCAAGTATTTTTTTTTTATTATGTCACCCCCTTTCTGTTTCTGTTGCCTCTGTTCTAGTTAGCTTGAACTCTTGTGGTCTAAGTGGTCTCTCGGCATTTGGCCATTTTT
>ML105197.1:44644-58678 GCA_003697995.1 Taxidea taxus jeffersonii
CCCCAAATTAAAAATGGTGCCTAGTAGGTACTTAATAAAATGTTAGTAGGCAGAGAGGCAGGTAGAGAGAGAGAGGAGGAAGTAGGCTCCCTGCTGAGCAGAGAGCCTGATTTGGGGCTCAATCCCAGGACCCTGGGATCATGACCTGAGCCGAAGGCAGAGACTTAACTCACTGAGCCACCCAGGTGCCCCTGAAGTTCAGGTTTTAAAGAATTCACTAATTTTTAACATCTATATAGTAATCAATAAACTCTGTTTTTGTCTGATAACACATTTCTTACTATCACATTGAGGCAAGAGTTTCTATATTTCAGCTATTCCCAGAGGTACTGGGTATAAGGACATAAATCACCTGGCAGTGTTCCACGAAGCTAATAACCTAAAAGAATTTGGATAGGAACATGTGTTAAATATTGCATATGCTAGGATGTTGCACTGTGTGACAGGGAACTGACATGCAAGCACAGGTAGTGTTGCTCTCAGAAAGTGAAACTGGCATTCCACACCTAATGAATTGGAACAAAAATATACAAGTCAGTTAAGGAGAGAGCAAACTTACTCCCAAGGAAGAGAAACATATTACTAAAACCTGACTAAAGATGTTACAGCGGAAGGAAGGCAATACCAAGCCTTTGGTTGGGAGAAAAACCTCTCAGGGCCAAGTGTCACCAGTATCGCTCTTGTGGAGATGGCTGTTTTAGGTTGCCTTGGACTGATGCCATCATAAGGAGAGCATGGCAGGAAGAAGATATATTTCACATGTAGTAAATGGCATGAATGGAGAAGGCAGGGCAACAAGTAGTCCAGCCTGTCCAGCCTATTTGACACAGTGGTGACAAATAGGAAGCTGGCACTAATGGTCAAGCCATAGGCTGAGTGTGTGTAGGAGAATTAGATATTAGAACATTAGAATTAGACATTAGACATCCTAAGGTATTTGATTATTCATATTCAGGGTATAGGGGCTATTGAAGATAATTAAGACAGGAATTGAATTTAAGATAAAATCAGACATGTGGTTTTTTTTACAAAAAAATGAATAATGAATAACTAGGAAGCCTATTCGAGGTTTTTGGAGTATAGAATATATAAGAAAAATGATTAAATTCTAAACTAAGCAATGGACAAGAAAGAGTGTTGGGTACATATTGCAAAAAAGAGCTTGAGACAAAAAAACATAAAACACTTCTAGCACTGACAAATAGCAGCCATTTTTTTTTTAAAGATTTTATTTATTTGACAGACAGATCACAAGTAGGCAGAGAGGCAGGCAGAGAGAGAGAGGAAGCAGGCTCCCTGCTGAGCAGAGAGCCCAATGCGGGGCTCGATCTCAGGACTCTGAGACCATGACCCGAGCCGAAAGCAGAGGCTTTAACTCACTGAGCCACCCAGGGGCCCCAGCAGCCAATTTTTTAACACCACTCAACTGTCTCAACTTTACTTTGGATCAATAGAACATGTTAATGATGCTGTCGCTAAAGCCCCAAAACACTACTTTTTAAAATTATTTTTTATATTGTGGTACGTATACATAACATGAAGTTTACCAGTTTAACCCTTTTTTAAGTATACAATGAAGTTGCACTAAATACATTGACAATATATGACTATTACCACTATCTTTCTTGAGAACTTTTTCATCATTCCAAACTAACACTCTATATCCATTAAACATTAACTCCCTGTGCCCTCTCCTCCCTGGTAATCTCCTCTCCTGGTAACTTCTATTCTACTTTCTGTCTCTGTAAGTTTGCCTATTCAAAATAGGCCATATAAGTGGAATCATACAACATTTGTCCTGTGGTGTGGGGCTAATTTCACTTAGCATGTTTTAAAGGTTCATTATTGTTGTAACATGTGTCCTTCGAAAGGACACATGTCATAGAAAGTCATAGAAAGTATGACTGAATACTTTTCCATTGTATACCTATGTCACATTTTGTTTATTTCTCCATCCATTGATGAATTGTTTTTACATTTTAGCTGTTGGGTTGTTTTTACACTTTAGCTATTGTGAACAATTCTCCTATAAACACTGGCACGCAAATATCTGTTCAATCCCTGTTTTCAATTATTTTGGATACCTACTTAGAAGTTTTAAAGCCTTCCTTCACTGTGATAGGTGTAGGAATGGAATGCCAGATAAGTACACTATACAACTGAGAGCACTGAATTCCCATTACTGTCCCTACTACTCAAAAGAGGGTCAAAACATTGAATCAGTCATTATTGGAAGTGAAAATGCCTTGAATTTCAAGGAAATGACACTTTTGTTTCTCAAAGTTCAGGAGAACAACATTTTCATTCAATAGGATGTACATGTCATCAGAAGTCCTTCATGCAAACACATGACATGGCATTTCTCCAGCAGCACACAAACCTGGAAATACATAAAAGGTTCTGGGCTGTGAGACTGAGTCTCCCAGTGTGAGAGCCTGGGGAGAATTAAGTCACACCATTGAAATCTACTTTTTCTTAAAGACTCATCTCACTTTTTTTTTTTTTTTTAAATAACATATAGTGTATTATTTACTTCAGGGGTACAGGTCTGTGAATCATCAGTCTTACAGAATTCATAGCACTCCCCGTAGCACATACCCTCCCCAATATCCATAACCCAGCCACCCCATCCTGCCCCCCTACTCCCATCCTGCCCCCCTACTCTTCTCCAGCAGCCCTCAGTTTGTTTCCTGAGATTGAGTCTCTTATGGTTTGTCTCCCTCCCCAGTCCCATCTTGTTTCATTTTCCCTCCCTTCCCCCCACAACTCCCCTCACCTTTTTAACAGCATCTAAAGTTGATGCTGAATTTGACTCCCATGGGAACATAGTGCTGAGACAGAGAGATAGTAAAACTGAATCTCAGACATCAGTATATTCTGAATCAAGGCATATATTTGTGTGTAATAGTAACATATTTTGAGATCATACCAGTTGCCAGGAGCCTTTCTAAGTTTTTTTTAACATGTGAAGTGTTGGGCACATAGTAAAAGCTAAGCATCTGTTTTTCAAATTGTATTGCATTATTGTGTTAATATGTAGGTAAAAACTAGCACCTGGCTTTGTGGCAGCTCTGTAGACAGATGGAATTAGAACTATCTAGCAGTTAGGACCTAGGCTGCACATTCCAGTTCAGAAACCATTTAATCAGCATCCCTTTTGGGCATTAGAATCTGCCAAAAGGTAGCCCAGAGTAAGGCTGAAGTGAACCTAGACTCTGGTAAGTCTAGGTTTGTTTGTTCTTTCTTTCTTTCTTTCTTCTTCTTCTTCTTTTTTTTTTTTTTGTTTTGTTTATAAGGCTATCTTAAATATTAACAAGTTTATATGAAGCTAAGATATAGAAAAAAACATTGAAGGTAAGGAAATTTATCAAAAGTAGTTTCTCCATTACAGAGTCCCCTGGGGATAAAAACAGAAAGAATATTTTTAACTTGGTGTTTTTATGATTCATTAACAGAAAGGCAATTTTAGTAACTCTCTTACTTGTTTCATTTATGCCTACTCTCTCCTCAAAGGGGAGTCACATTTATATCATTTTTGGGGTTAAAGTTTAGCCCCCAGATCCCAAGGAGAAGTAGCACAGTGATCTGAATTTACACAAAGGTATAAAGTTGTGGGTCTGGATCAGGGAGGGCATAGGAAGTGGGCAGAGTAAGAGACAAGAGTCATTGAGTCCATGTAGGGAGAACTGTGCTGGAAACACTTTGAAAGGATACTCCCAGGATACTGGAATAAAAACATCTGACCTTAAAAATGGTTCAGGGCTAACCCTAGGTGCATATTGTTATTAATTTTCTTTGACATTAAAGGTTTTTAAGGTAAGCTTCAGGATTGAAACATGTTGGAAACAATTGAGAAGAGCAGGCTTTTTCTCATCCAAGCTTCTGTTTGCAGTGTGTCTGTGTATGCTGCTTGCTGAGTGTTGCTAGGCAAGGAAACAGAAGAGCAAATTCAATATCTAGTTTTACAAATTTGTCCCTTAAGGTTCAGGGGGTTCGTTCAGGCAGAATTTCGTATAGAGTTTTTCCTGTCTTTAATTAGGAGACATTGGGGACTTTTTTTGTTTTAAGTCCATAGGACTTAAAATTGCTCCTTTTGCTGAAGCTCCATTCCTTGGTTTCCCTGAGGAAACAAAAAAACCATTTATTGTCACAAAAGTTCACTGGTTTGGTGACTCCCTTTCCTGTCACTGTATCATTCTCTTACTGTATACCCACCAGTTTGGTATGAGAAAGAAAGGTGGATCCTAAAAAAATACTAACCTTGTTCTTGATTTGGTGTGGCTTTGAGAGCCAGAGGTTTTGGGAGCACTCCTTATCCTTACCTAAAAATAATATGCAAAGAAGAGTGTAAGGGGAATATGGTTTGTTCAGACTCTCATAGGGAATGATATTTTTCTTTATTTTTGTTTTTTCCCCCAAGTTTTTATTTAAATTCCATCTAGTTAACATACCATGAAACATTAGTTTCAGGTGTAGAATTCAGTGATTCATCACTTACATACACCACCTGGTGTTCATCACAAGTGCCCTCTTAATACCCATCCTCCTGCCCATCTTCCCTCTGATAACCGACAGTTTGTTCTCTATAGTTAAGAGTCTGTTTCTTGACCCTATGATCCAGCAATTACACTACTATGTATTTATCCAAAGGACACAAAAATACTGATTTGAAGGGATACATGAATCTGATGTTTATAGCAGCATTATCAATAATAGCCAAATTATGGAAAAAGCCCAAATGTCCATCAGCTGGTGAATGGATAAAGAAGATGTGGCATGTGTATATATATACACATATATGTACATACACACACATAATATTACTTAGCTATCAAGTGAAATCTTGCCATTTGCAACAATGTGGGTGGAGTTAGAGAGTATTAAACTAAATGAAATAAGTCAGTCAGAGAAAGACAAACACCATATTCTGGGTTTGTTGTTTTTTTTTTTGAAATTATAATAATAACAACAGTACTTAAGTGCATTTAAATGTGTCCTACGGATATAACAGGGCACTGCTTTCCTCATTATGGTTTGAAAAACTACACTTATTGATCTATTGCCAAGCGAAACAGGAGCTCCTTGTAAAAAAGCTCTTTGTTTTTGTTTGTTTATTTGTTTTGCCAATGAGGCATCATTTTGATGGACTCCTCTCTACTTATCTGAATTTGTTACAAGGAAAGTAGAATATAGACAGAGCAATTAGGAACCTCCACACAAGAATTTAACTCATTTACACCTTCACTAGACTATTATTGATTGCTGAAATGTGGTTCTCTATGTACAACATACATATGGTTTTCTAATTTTTTGTGTGTGGGGAAAGCAAAACTCAGAATATATTCAAAAGATAATTCAGAACATTTTAATATTAAAGATAATTTGAACTTGTGTCCAGGAGGTTCTTAGAAAAATAAAATTTGAGCTACAACAAGATAAAATATTAGCTGGACTTATAAGGCAGACCATCACTTGGTTCTAGTAGAAGAGTTGAATGATCCAGAACTGATTTTAGATTCTATTAAATGAATTAATATATTTTTATGAAAACTCTTGAAATGGATAAGAAGCAAAGCAGAAAATCTGGAGAAAATAGGACTGTTTATTCATGTGTTTGCTTCTCTCAAAGCTGAAAAAACACATTTGAAAATTTCATAACCAACTTCAGTCCTGGTTTAATGTGGGCAGAATAAGTGGTATGTCTCTATTTCTCTGTTGAAAATTCTGCTGTTAACTTTAATTAGACACCTACTTCAGAAAAAAATGATCATTCCTTTGTGCATTTGTGCTTGAAAATGTTTAGCCAATTACAAATGAGCTGCCAAGGCATTGGAACTATTAATGTAATAAATTTGCTAACCAGTGTATCTCTAGTACTAGAACAATGCCTAACACATATCTGCTCTTCAATAAATATTTATGGAATGAATGAATAAATGAAACTGCCGGAGTGAGGCAATTCCATCTTTACTGTGTATAAGTTTAATCTTTCTAATAATTAAAATGAGACCTTTCTTCAGGATAGGGGGACTTCTGGGCATCTAAAAATTCATATGAAAACATTCAAAGGGAGGGAGAAATCCATAGAAATATTTGTAGGGTTGAAGGTTAGAGAGTGGTACAAAGTCAAGTTTACCCTGGAGTTAGGGAATCGTTCTTTCTTTCTTTTTTATTTTAAAGATTTTATTTATTTATTGACAGAGACACAGCTAGAGAGGGAACACAGCAGAGGGAGTGGGAGAGGGAGTAGCAGGCTCCCTGCGGAGCAGTGGCTTGATCTCAGGATCCTGGGATCATGACCTGAGCTGAAGGCAGACACCCAATGACTGAGCCACCCAGGCACCTGAGGGAATCTTTCTTTAAATTGTGTACAATCACAGTGTTCACAAAGAATAGGTTAGGGCAGAGGTTCCTAAAATCTGCTTGCTTCTAGTACTCTTGGTATCTTAGTGATTTTTTTTCTTATGATACTCCTAGGCCAAAAGAAAAGTGAACAGTTTCATCTATTAAGTGGTTATGTCTAAACACTTAATAAATGTTTAAGTCCTAACAACTTAATATCCATTTGAATAAATAATGCATATGCATTAAAAAATCCAACATTTTTATTTCATTCTGAAATAGCCACAATTACTTGCTGATGGTATGTGTGTGCCCATGAGGCACTTCACAACATCTCAGATTTGGGTATCATTGTCACCCTCAATTTCGTTTCCACACTAACTTTCATACAGTACTTGACTTTTATCACAGCAACCACTGAAAACCCAGCTTTACAAAGATATGATGTGTCAAGCAGAACATGGTGATCTAATGTTAAAGTGGTTCATTCAGCACTTGGCAGATGTTGGGGATGGATGCATTTTCCTCAAAAATGTAAACTGTCCCACTGTACCTGTGAGTTTGACTACAGTGTCCCAGAGCCCTTTGGGCAGCATTTAGAAGCCATAGGGTTACAGAGATGAGATATGCATGATAATGATAATGTTAACTGCTGACTCACCAAAAAACTACACAAACCTGAAACAAAACTGATTTATTTTTAACCCAGTAAGGGATATCAATATTTTGTTGAGGTCTGGGTAACATTTCTGAGGGGAGAGGTGAAGGCAATTCTGTTTTTTGAGTCTGTTTAAGAGAGATCATTCAGTGCAGTAGCAACTGATTGGGATTTGACAAAGTTCTTGACATAATAGTTTAAAATCAGTGGCCACAGTGAGACAGATTTCAAGGAAGTGTGGAAGTAAAAGTAGTCATGTTTTTTGGCTTAAAATAGCAGAAATTTATACTTCTATGGTTCTTTTTTTTTTCTTCCAAGTTTTTATTTAAATTCAAGTTAGTTAACATGTAGTTTTGTTTTAGGAGTAGAATTCAGTGACTCATCACATATAACACCCAGTGGTCATTGCAACAAGTATCTTCCTTGATGCCCATTTCCCAATTTCCCTGTCTCCCACCTACTGCCCTCCATCAACCTGCAATTTGTTCTTTATAATTAAGAGTCTCTTACGGTTTGCCCCTCTCTCTGTTTTTATCTTATTTTATTTTTCCTTCGCTTCCCCCATGTTTATTTCTTTTGTTTCTTAAATTCCACATAAGAGTGAAATCATAGGGTAGAGCTACCCTGTGACCCTGCAATTGTGCTATTGGATATTTACCCCAAAGATACAGTGAAGCAAAGGGCCATCTGTACCCCAATGTTCATAGCAGCAGTGGCCACAGTCGCCAAACTGTGAAAAGAACCAAGATGCCCTTCAACAGATGAATGGATAAAGATATGGTCCATATATACAATGGAGTATTATGCCTCCACCAGAATGGATGAATACCTAACTTTTGTATCAACATGGACGGGACCGGAGGATATTATGCTGAGTGAAATAAGTCAAGCAGAGAGAGTCAATTATCATATGGTGTCACTTACTTGTGGAGCATAAGGAATAACACAGAGGACATTAGATGAAGGAGAGGAGAAGGGTGTTGGGGGAAATTGGAGGGGGAGATGAACCATGAGAGACTGTGGACTCTGAGAAACAAACTGAGGGTTTTGGAGGGGATGGGGGTGAGGGGGTTGAGTGAGCCTGGTGGTGGGTATTAAGGAGGGCATGTATTGCATGGAGCACTGGGTGTGGGGCATAAACAATGAATCTTGGAACACTGAAAAAATAAAATTAAAGTAAAAAAAAATAAAATCATATGGTATTTATCTTTCTCTGACTTATTTTGCTTAGCATAATGCACTCTACTTCCACATCATTGCAAATGGCAAGATTTCATTCTTTTTGATGGCTGAATAATATTCCTTTGTATATATACCACATCTTCTTTATCCATTCATCAGTCAGTGGATACTTGGGCTTTTTCTATAGTTTGGCTATTGTTGGTAATGTTGCTATAAACATTGGGGTGATGTGTCCCTTTGAATCAGTATTTTTGTATCCTCTGGGTAAATACAAAGCAGTGCAATTGTTGGGTTCTGGGGTAGTTCTGTCTTTAATTTTTTGAAGAACCTCCATATTGTTTTCTAGAATGACCACACCAGTTTGCATTCTCACCGACAGTTCAAGAGTGTTCCCCTTCCTCCACATCCTCACCAACATTGGTTGTTTCCTGTGTTGCTAATTTTAGCCATTGTAATAGGTATGAGGCAGTATCTCATCATGGTTTTGATTTGCGTTTCCCTGATGAGTGATGCTAAACATCTTTTCATGTGTCTGTTAGCCATCTGTATGTCTTCTTTGGAAAAATGTCTATTCATATCCTCTGCCCATTTTATTTGATAAGTGCAGTTGAGTGGTCTATTGTGCTGAGAAGGGAAGCAATTAGACATTAAGGGAAGTTTGGATATATAGATTTGGAGGAAGTTCCTGAAATTAAAAAAAATATATAGTTATTTGCACTTTCAGCTTCTTGGGCAAGAGTTTCTTGGAAGAGTAAAATCATGTTAATGCAAATCTTGGACTGGGTGGCTTTAGTTCTTAATAAAAATGATAAAATTAACAATAGTTTTCAAGACTTTTTCTTGCTAGTTATGGTTCTTAGCACTTTACATGCATTATTTTTAAAAATATTCTCAATAATTTTATGAGGTAGAAATTATTATACCCATTTTTACACAAAAAGGATATAAAAGTAAGACACTTGTCTATGGTCATGAAATGAGCACAAGACAGAGCACAAGTCTTTTTGTTGTTGTTTTTTTTCAAACAATAAAAAGGCATGGCAAGGATGATGAGAGTAATTTGCAGGTTTGTGCATTGAGTATTTATTTTCAAAATGCCCTTTAAGCATATTACTCTCGCTATGGCCTTATAATGGTCTGTGGGCCTCCTTGAACATGCTGTGGAAACAGCTTATTGTAACTTCCCTATTTATTAATCCTGGTTGTTAGTGACCAACTGCCCTGGAGCTGGCCTCATGCCTTACACTGCTACTGACTCTGGGAGAATTCCTGAAGGCAGGAAAGCCTTTGGATATGGAGAACAGGTCTTCATCTGGGCAGCACAGGGACTATTGTGGAGAAGCTCATACCTTTTGTGATAAAGGTCGCTTAGTTATGGAGCTATGCTGCAGATTGTGACTTAAATCTGAAAAGAGAAAAAGCAGTGTTAAAATGATTTGCATCCTTCCTAGTTAAAAAAAAAAAATATTTGGCTTTAAATGGTAGTATTAGTAAAAAAACAACAGGTTTTGATACAAGAATTTGGGGATTGAGTTCGGGCTCTTCCATTTCCAAGCCGTTTTAGGAAGGAAGTTACCTAGAATCTCTGAACGTTAGGTGCTTCTTTAGTAAGTTATGGTGAATAGGTCTTCACAGGATTGTTGGGAAATTTTAGTAAAGTAATATTCCAGTATATTAAAGAGGGTTTTTTTTTTTTAGCAAAATAGAGCAGTATACATATATTAATTATTGTTATTATTATTGTTATTATGTGGTTCAGTGAAATTATGTTAACATAGTCAATTACCAACTAGTCCTTTAACTCTATTTCATGCTACTTCATGTTAATATGTTTATTTCTTGAAGCATGTGTGTTCATTTGTATCATTCTCTAATGCTGGACATGTTGTGATCTAACACTCTGGCAGCTTATCTACAATATACTAAACATTTCTAAGCACAAATGTACACTGGACTGATAATTGTTTCTTTAAGCTATATTTTGAGTTAGAAATTTAATTTCCAAGCAGGCTTTTAAAGGCAGAGTTTATATTATATGTGTCAGCTTAAACACATGCCCACAGACACACTCATACCATGACAGAATTGCCCACATTCAGTAATTCATTTTTAGAAAGCTTCCTTACTTCAAGGGCAAAGCTCAAGGAGACTTTCACCTTTTTTTTCTGAGACAGAGATGTACTCTTTGATTTCCTTTTAGTCCTTTGAGTGGTATAGCTTCCATTTACATCAAAATAAATTGTGTAAGTAAAGGAGAAAATGAAGAAAATATATGAAAAACAAATATATTTGGTCCTCCCACATTGCTAAACTCCACTGGATTTATTCAGCATTTTTAAAAAGCCAAATTATCATTCCCATTTATCAAATCAAAACACAGTTCCTTAGTTTACTCCATAGATTTTGACCATGAGGTGAAGACATAGAATACATAATTTACCAAATAAAGATTGATTTCAGAGTTTATGTTTTATTACGTGTAAAAGAACACCTAATTTGCAATGTGGCCTTGGTATTCCATTCAACACTAATTAGAATATTTATATGCTAGTTGTCAGCTGTGTCTTGGAATCAATGAAATAATAATAATGCCTTTGTATAAATTGATTTGTTTTCATGGAAAAAGAGCTTAACTAGAAGGATATGGGATTTTCCCATGAATTAAAGGATAGAAAGGTAGTGAGGGTATCATGACAGGCATTAAAACTGAAATTCACCAGGACCTAGATAGCTTTTCTTATCATATGCCTCTCACAGGTAATACACATAACTGTTTCTAGGCATCTCTCATTGTCCTTTTCTTCCTAAAGAATGGTTTTCTGTACTCTATTTACACATCTCTATCATGGCTTCCTCAGAGGGGATCCTTTACCTAGGAGTCTGCACCATTTGAGAAAGAACCAACCACCACCGACTGACCTCTCTGCTCTTTGGTCCAATTCCGAATACTGGGAGAAAAACTCTCATTACCCTAGCCCAGACTTTTCATTGTTAGGTCTTATGTAAACTACCCAATGGGCTGTAGCTGTAGAACAGGGAACTGAAGTACAAGCATGACTCCAGGAGCAGGCAGTGGCAGCTCTCAGAAAAGGGAACTTGAGAAAGATAATCACCCCCAAATCACAATAGTATAAATATATTTTTTGGGGAGTGCCTGGGTGGCTTAGTGGGTTAAAGCCTCTGCTTTCTGCTCAAGTCGTGGAGACTGCTTCCCTTCCTCTCTCTCTGCCTGCCTCTCTGCCTACCTATGATCTCTGTCTGTCAAATAAATAAATAGAATGTTTTAAAAAATATTTTTTATCATACAACATTTTACTGTTGTCACAGAAATATTAGTGTGCAAAGATCCAGCTTCACAAAAATCTGAATTTAGTTTATGTTCTTAGTTTTTCTCAATGACCAAGTTTGTGAATATTGTTTTAGCCAATCCTTTATAGTGCTTGGTACAGTTATTTAAAGGAATTTTATGGATGTATCCTTTTTAAAAACATCCAATCAATCAATATACCTTTATGGAGCATCCCTTTCTGGGAACACGTTTTTACTTACATAATTTCCTACAGTATATTTGTATAACAGTCAACAAAGAATTGATTTACTTTAAGTTATTAGAGTAGATACTTTGTAGAGTTTTATGTTTCCTTAAGCCATGAGATTCTCTGTTCATTTGGTCATAAATTTTTGGCTCTAGCTCCTTCCTTTAGTCTGTATCTGCTTATGTATGATCTATTTACAGAATTATTGTCTTAATTCTAAAATAAGCATAGGACAGAACTTGAATTACCACAAGAACTGAAAAAAGGTGAATGTGACTGGAATCTAGTAACCAAGGGGAGAATGACACATGTGCATAAATACCAAGAAAGAACAAAGACAAATAGCAAGAAAGCATTTTATGGATGTTGTCATTTTTGTTTCCAGTGTGTGGATTTACTGTTTATGGTAGACATCACTGAAGACCAGTACAGCTTGCAAAACTCACTCTCAGGATGTTCCATGCTCCTTAAGTTAGTAATGCTTTCTTGGAATGGAGAAAAATCTGTGTGCAATAGGACCCCCAGATGTTCTTCCCTTCCTGGAGACAAGGTGACTCTCCCCCAAGTAAGAGGCTAGCCATTAATATTCCAGGAAAACTGAACCTGCAAATCTCTGGACCTCTGTACACAAGATACAGCAATACATTGGTGTGGCAAATTTTAAAGAAGAAAAGTAAAAAACAAAAAACAAAACAAAAAAACAACCCAAAACAAACAAACAAACAAAAAAACCAGAGACAATGCAAGGAGGATTAGCAGACACTTAAGCAAGAGCAACTGTTACAATTGAAATCCTCAGAATGACAAGAGGTAGTGCATCCAGTACAAACAAACAACAAAAGGCTGAAGTATGTTGCTTATGTAAAGAAACAGAATCAGAAAAACTTCCTGTAAACTAAAATAAAATTACTTAGGAAAATCTAATAGATGTTGAGAAAATCCCTGGGAAAATAGAATCAAAAGATGAAGAAATGGAAAATAGAGGAAAAGAGGTATGAAAATGAGATAATCAATCTATGAGTTTCAGCATTCAGCTTATAGATATTGCATAAAGAGGGAGCAGAGAGGGCAGACATTAAGAAATTGCTCAAGAAAGAGAACACAAAAATATTTCCAGAACTAAACTACAAAGGCCTACAGGTGAAAAGAAACCAGCAAGAGTCCAGCAAAAAAGGTTTTACATCAAAGTACATTTTTATGAACTTTCAGAAAAAGCAGACGTTTTCAAAACTTTCCAAAGAGAGAATTAAAATAGAAACAAACAAAACAAATGAAACAAAACAAAGACTTTGGAATCAGAATGGCATTAGAATTGTTGAAAGCAATACCAGAGTTAGGATATTATAGAAATATAGCTTTAAGTGGAAAAAGAACAGAGTCTTCAACTTAAAATTATGTAACTAAGTGAACTATTACTCAAGTATTTATGTAGAATATTTTTCAAGAATGCAAAAAATCATTTTTTATTTCTGTGCCTTTTCCCCCCAGCTTTATTCAGATATGTTTGACAAAAAAATAATATATAGTCAGGTTGTACCATGTGATTTTTAAAAAGATGTACAATATGATGATTTAACATACATATACATTAGTTACTGCAGAATAAGCTTCAGCAAAATGAGAGGAAACAAAAAAAATAAGTGACAACATGGAACCCAAGGAAAGGAGGCCCAATTCTTGAAGTGAAATCCTTTCTTACAGTCTGCTTGCCTACCTTTTCTCTTTCTTTCCTTCCTTTTTCTCTTTTTATTTTTTAGCTTGAAATTGGTACCACATCTTAAATTTTGTAACCTGGAATCTGTAGATGTTTGCAACTCTTAATGAGATAACAATTTCCTTAGTCCAAAATAACTTTTGGCATCCATCTTTAATGAGTCCTGTGGTTACTGACAGTGATAAAGAGATAATCCCAACAGTAGTGTGGCTAGGGGGAGAAATGCAGGAGAGAATACATGAAGAGAATACATGAATTGATGAAGAGTGTAAGGAAAACGAATTGAGAACTTCAGGAAGCAGAATGAAAATTAGAACAATATGTTTTCCCTTGGACAGACAGAAATGGAATTAAAGCTTGGTGGGAAAGTCTGAAGTCTTACCTTGCAAAACATCCTCAAAGCTATCAAAATATTTTATGCTTTTATTAGAATTTCTTCTTTATCTCTTCAGAGCCATGAGTACAAATTAATTACAGATACACTGAAGAGCAGTTGAAGAAAATTTCTTGTAACAGCTATACTGAACACCAGAGAAATAACTTAGAAGGAAATTGACAGTTATTTTGTCATATATTGCCACTCAAATCTATGGTTAGCTCAT
>ML105198.1:0-23890 GCA_003697995.1 Taxidea taxus jeffersonii
GGATGGAAAGATTAATTCTAAAAATCCTTTTTTAACTTCTCTCATTCAAGCCTTAAAGGTTAGGACAGGAATCACATACTTCAAAATGGGGACACTGAATGTGCATTAGTGAGACACATTTGTGAACTGAGAAAGAGGATTTGTGTTTGTTAAAATGTGGACTCTCAAAGTGTGAAAAGAAAGACAACCATGAGTAAGACTTCCTAGGAAAAAACTGAGAAGGCAAATTTATAACAAAGATTTTGACCTTACTCAAAATGAGGTCTGGCCTTTGTTGTTGGCTTCTGGGAAATAATTCCTTAAACCCTGAAATATCATGGCTGGGTATCTTTCTTTGCCTGATGACCTCAGTTACACTGGATTAACAGTGTAATTTAGGGTGGGGGCTAGCCATACCCTGTAGTGTTAGCATGGGGACTGGTGACACCAAAAAGACAATGTGAATTATAATGGGGGCTCTGGGTCACACAGGGAAGGAGTAGAAATGGAAGATGGAGATCAGCTATGTGGGCAATCAATCATGCCCACAAAACGGTGTCTTAGTCTATTCAGGCTGCTCTAACAAAATACCATAAACTACATGCCTTATAAACAACAAAACACTTATTTCTCATAATTCTGGAAGACAGAAGGTCCAAGATCAAGGCAGCAGCAGATTCAGTGTCAGATGCTGGTGATATCTAATGAAGGCTCACTTCATAATTGATACTATCTTCTGACTACAACCTTAGAAGGCAGAAGAGATTAGGGATGTCTCTCAAATCTCTTTGATAAGAGCACTAATCACATTCATGAGAGCTCCACCCTCATAACCTAAACACTTCCAAAAGGGATCATGTTCAAACACTAACATATTGGGGATGAGGTTTCACCAATAAATGGGGTGGGACACAAATAATCATTCAACAGCAAAGCCCCCAATAGAAACACCAAGGCTTCCTTGATATTATCATACTGTACACACCAGAAAATTAACCATTCTGACTCTAGAGAAAATGAGAAAAGTTCCAATGTCTGAGACCTTTACTGGATTCTGCACTACGTGCTTCTTTCCTTGGCTTATTTTAATCTCTATCCTTTCCTTATAATAAACTGTAACCATGGGTATAATAGCTCCCAGCAAGTTCTGTGAGTCTTTTTATGGTGAATTATTAAGCTTGAGGTTGGCTTTGGGAACTCTGGGAGCCTGAAGTTGGTGTCAGAGGTGAGAGTAATCTTACATGGAGTAATACCTCTAGGTGGGCTACTGGCTAAAACTCATAACTCCTTACGAGAGAGACAGTAAGCTAGGTAAGAGGAAGTGTACATCACAGATCAAAACAGAAGCCAGAAATGAGACTATTATAAAGAAGAGGTGAAGAATGACTAATTAGGCAAAATAAAGTTTAGATTTAAGAATAATGTTGGGGGATGGCTGGGTGGCTCAGTAGGTTAAGCGTCTGCCTTCAGCTCAGGTCACAATTCCAGGTTTCTGGGATAGAGTCCAGAGTCAATCTCCCTGCTCAGCGGGGAGCCTGCTTCTCCCTCTGCCTGCAGCTCCCCCTGTATGTGCATGCTCGCTTGCTCTCCCCCGCTCTCTCTGACAAATAAATAAAAAAAAATTAAATAAAAAAAGAGAAAGAATTTTCACTTTTAAATATTAGGAAGTAATGTAGACTATACATCCAAACCTGAGGGGCTATGTTTGAAAAAATAGCCAGACTGTAAAAGGGGAATGTTAAGAATTCTAACAAAATGGCAAAAGAAATCATAGTTGAACTGGAAAAACAAATTGCACCCTCCAGGTACCAAAAAAAATTAAAAAAGGGAACAGAAAACAAAAATATATTGGAATTTTAATATGTACATGTGAGCATATACATACAAACACAACATATAACCCTGAAGTAGGTTCTGGCACTCTGACCATTTAATGGACTGTAACAGTATTAATACTATTAAAGAAACAAAACAAGTGAAATGCTAAGATGATTTGAGGTCACTGTCTTCAAAAAGTTCCTAAATCCTTGAGAGATAATGGCAAAAGTGGCCATAAAGCATATTAAGTCCCTGGTACCCTATCACAAAAAGAAATAATAGAATTGAAAGAGCCCAGTATAAACAAAGAGAAGTGAAAGTTTGAGACAAAGGTCTTATCTATTGTATACTGGAGAAAATTACTCAACACCTGAACAAGTGACTGGCTGTTATACTGGACAACTTTTTAAGGATCTCTTCCACCAGGGGTGCCTGGGTGGCTCAGTGGGTTAAAGCCTCTGCCTTCAGCTCAGGTCGGGATCCCAGGGTCCTGGGATTGAGCCCCACATCGGGCTCTCTACTCAGCAGGGAGCCTGCTTCCTCCTCTCTCTCTGCCTGCCTCTCTGCCTTCTTCTGCTGTCTGTTAAATAAATAAATAAAATCTTAAAAAAAAAAAAAAGGATCTCTTCCACTGTAGATTTTATAATTCTAAGAATAATGGCTGGTAAATAGCTATTAAACAAAGATGTTCAAGGAATGAAATATCTGAATCTCCATATCCTCACATGTAAAATGCAGACATTCCATCAAGCACTAAAATTCCATAATTCAAGTGACTTTGACCTCAAAAAGAGAAATAGTTTCCCAACAAACAAAAACTAAGGGAATTCATGATCACTAAATCAGCCTTGCAAGAAATATTATTTTTTAAATATTTTATTTATTTATTTGACAGACAGAGATCACAAGTAGGCAGAGAGAGAGAGAGGAGGAAGCAGGCTCCCTGCGGAGCAGAGCACCTGATGCGGGGCTTGATCCCAGGACCCTGGGATCAAGACCTGAGCCAAAGGCAGAGGCTTTAACCCACTGAGCAACCCAGGTGCCCCCTTGCAAGAAATACTAAAGAGGGAACTCTCTTCAAACTAACAAAGACAAGAAAGGATCAGAGAAAATCTCCAGAAACAATATAACTAATAACACAGTACTACATACATATCTATCAATAATTACCCTGAATGAAAATGAACTGAATCAATCAAAAGACACAGGGTAACAGAATGGATTAAAAAAAAAAAAAAAAAGACCTATTGGGCGCCTAGGTGGCTCAGTGGGTTAAGCCTCTGCCTTCAGCTCAGGTCATGATCTCAGGGTCCTGGGATAGAGTCCCGCAGCGGACTCTCCGTGTGACAGGGAACCTGCTTTCTCCTCTCTCTCTCTCTGCCTACTTCTCTGCCTACTTGTGATCTTTCTCTGTCAAATAAATAAATAAAATCTTAAAAAAAAAAAAAAAGACCTATCTATATGCTGCCAACAAAAGACTAATTTTAGTCCTAAAGGCATGTGTAGATTGAACAAAAGGGGATGGAGAAACTTTTATCATGCAAATCAATGTCAAAAGAATACCAGAGCAGCAGTACTTGTATCAAACTACACTTTAAAGTACTGTAACAGGTGTGCCTTCGCCTCTTCTTGCACCCTCATGATAATGGAAGGTGCCATCTGCTGATAAGAATGCAAATTACCACTACCAGCACAGGATATGTCTCCCTGCCTGCCCCACTTCCTCTTGCCACCGGTACTCGAGCTCACCAACATGTCCATGGTGCCATACAATTGTTCATAAAGCAGTTGCAACTGGTGGGGATGGAGTGGGGTGTATCAACCAGTTCAGCAAGAAGTACATGCAGCAGACCAAGCCCCTCATCATGGAGTGCACCATTAACCTGTACACTCTTACAAACTATACTTGGGTACAAAAGAGACCCTCTATGAGGACAGCTCTGTTGCAGCCAGATTTCAGCACATGAGGGAGGAATCTGATAAAATTGGAATGAGAAGGACTGTAGAAGGGGTTCTGATTGTACATGAACACCAGCTATAGCATGGGTTACTGCTACAGCTGTAGACAGCTTTCTTCAAATTACCTGGTGGTTAATCCAGAAGACGAAGTTGAAGGCCTGAAACACTTAATGACAGAGAAAGTGGGTCATCAAGATGGAGTCCTACAAGACTGGGTCATTGATGACTGCATTGGTAACTGCTAGAGATAAAATTCTTAACCTCCTCGGTATACATATTCCTGCACATGTTACAAAATGTAAGCAACATAGTAAGTTGTTTTCAGTTCAACATCAAGAGAAAGCCTTGTTTGCAGTTCTTAAAAATTATAAGTTTGGGGATGCCTGGGTGGCTCAGTTGGTTAAGCGGCTGCCTTCGGCTCAGGTCATGATCCCAGCGTCTTGGGATCAAGTCCTGCATCGGCCTCCTTGCTCAGCAGTGAGCCTGCTTCTCCATCTGCCTCTGCCTGTGCTCACTCCTGCACTCTCTCTCTATCTGGTAAATAAATAAAATCTTAAAAAAAAAATTATAAACTTGTAGATGCACCATTTTGAACTATATGATAATGCACTAGGATATGAACCCATCATTTCTATTCTTCCTGGTTTCTAGGCAGGTTCAATTTTATATACAAGTGAATTCCTGCACAGTGGAGAAGTGAAAGAGGCCAATTCTGTGAGTACAGCTATACACAGTGTAGAATAAACATGGTAGAAAATTGCTAAATGTTTGTTTTTCTCTTTCACAATCACTAAGTTGCTACCTACGTTCTTTTGTTTGAATAGTAAAGTTAACAAGAAGAATTGGATAGTGGTGTAAACATATCTGATAATGTCTAATTTACATTAGATTCTACTCATACTTCTTTGTAAAATATTAAATATGAATTTCTTCCTATTTGTATTTATTTTCCAGGTTGCTCAGGGATAGACTGTTCCCCTTCCTGGAGAGCATTTGGAGGAGCACATATGCCCTCTCCAATGACAAAGGGACAGCTAGTGAGCCACTGAGTAGAACTCAGAATAGGGTCAGAGGGGCATGCAGATGGCAGAAAAACTTTTAACTTTATGGTGGGAGCCACAAAATTCTTACTCTGTGTGCCGATGATCAGCAGCTTTTCTAGGACCGAAAGAGCAGAGCCCAGAGATTTTAATGATTGCAGGTAACCTGGTGGCCACATTTTGCTGTCTGCCACACTAGATTCAAGCATCTGTGATGGCTTCCCTGGGACAAAGGGAAGTAGGGGACTGAGTCGAGTGCAGATGAGTGATAACTTGGCTCCAGCTTCTCATTGGGCATCACAATAAACTCCGGCCTCTGGAGGTATACTGTGCAATGGCTTTTAGGGGACAGGATGGTGCTGGACAAGCCTCCCAACCAGGGGAATGGGAGTGGGCATACATATTACCTGGCCCTTTAAAACCTGGAATTTTGAATCCCAGCCACTGGCCAGAGATAAAATACAGGAGATCTGTGGCTCTGGGCATGCCAAGAACCTGGACACAGACAGGTTAGGGCAGGGAACTGATGAGGGCCTGGGTCACAGGAGATTGCTCAAGAGGGCCTCCTGAGCAGTTGCCAGGAGTTCTGCTCCACAGGGACAGGAGGGTGATGTGACACCATATTCTACTTCTTCCAACACCTCTCCCTCATCTCACCCACCAGCACAGATTATAGAGAGAAACAGAACTCCTCCAGTGAAGGCTTGAGTCCCTTACACTAACCTCCCACCCCGACCTGACAGGAGCATCTTTTTTTTTTAATTTTTTATTTTTTTACTAACATATAGTGTATTATTAGCCCAAGGAGTACAGGTCTGAGAATCCCCAGGTTTACACACTTCACAGCACTCACCATAGCACATACCTTCCCCAATGTCTCCCTATCTCCCTCCCCCCAGCAACCCTCAGTTTGTTTTGACAGGAGCATCTTTATGATGGCAAGTCAGCTTGTGAACCAGCAAAGCAGACCTCTCCCTCAGAAAACCAACACAAACCCCTACATTTATAAAGAAAGCTTCGAAACATCAGTTTCCAGATTAACTTCACAAACAAATCAAAGCACAGCTACTTAAAGAACAAACACTCCCCACTACAAGCAAGGAAGAATTCTATAGAGGAAGGACCACTGGGAAAGAGCAAAAAAAACCACAATAGCACAGAATACACAACATACAGCAGAATACATCCTAAAGATACTGTGGTTATTCTTGATAATATTATTGCTGTTTTTGCTCTTTTTTCTTTCTCCTTCATTACTCCTTTCTTTTCTGGACTAAGCGACTAGGAAGAGAAATTCACAGCATAAGAAAAAAACTAGAGGTAGTATGCTCTGCACAGATTGATTCAATATGGATAGAAGTAAGATGTTAAAACTAGAATTCAAAACAACGATCATAAAGATAATACCTGGGTTTGAAAAAAGCATAAAGGCACTAGAGAATCCCTTACTGTACAAATAAAAGAACTAAAATCTAATCAGACAGAAATTAAAAATGCTATTACTGAGGCAGTAAAAAATGGAGGCTCTAACTGCTGGGGTTATCAAAGCAGAAGAGTGATATAGAAGACAAAATGATGGAATGTAAGGAAGCTGAGAAAAAGAGAAAAGTAACTACTGGATCATGAGGGGAGACCCTTGAGAAATCAATCATACCATAAATTATAATAATATTTGAATAATGGGGTCCCATAAAATGAGAAAACAGGATGGGGCAGAAGGTTTATTTGAACAAATTAGAGTTGGTAAATTCCCTAATCCAGGGAAGGAAACATGCATTCGAGTCCAGGAGGCACAAAGAACAGCCCTTAAAATCAAAAATAGCTCAACACACCAACATATAATAGTGAAGCTTACAAATTTCAGAGATACAGAGAAAATCCTAAACACAGCTAGAGTGAAGAGGCCCTTACCCTCCAAGATTAGACACATAAGGCTGATAGGGGACAACGACACGGCAAACCAGAAAAGACTGGCATTAGATATATTCAGGGTCCTAAATAAGAAAAATATGCAGCCACGAATACTTAATCCAGCAAGGATGTCATTCAAAATAGAAAGATAAAAACCACCCAGTACAATCAGAAACTAAAAGAATATTCAGCCCTGCAAGAAATATTAAAGGGGATCCAACTGAGCAAAAAGGAATTCCAAAAGGTAACAAAGACCAGGAAGGAACAGAGACAACATACAGAACCAGGGACTTAACAGGTAATAAAATGGCATTACAGACATATCTTCCAATAATTACTCTGACTGTAAATAGACTAAATGCTCCAATGAAAAGACACAGGGTATCAGAATGGGTAAAAACACAAGACCAATCAATATGCTATCTACAAGAGACTCATTTTAGTCCCTAAGACACCCAGATTGAAAGTAAGCAGGTAAAGAACGATTTATCATGCTAATGGACATCAAAAGAAAGCTGGAGTAGCAATTCTTATATCAGACAAACTAGATTTTAAACCAAAGAATGTAAAAAGAGGTGAAGAACACTGTATCATAAAAAAAACAGTCTATCCAACAAGAAGATCTAACAACTATTAAATATTTCTGGCCCTAACTTGGGATCAGTCAATTATATAGACCAATTAATAACAAAATTAAAGAAACACACTGATAATAATACAAGAAGAGTTGGGAACTTTAACAGCCCACTCACAGCAATGGACAGATCATCTAAGCACAAGATCAACAAGGAAACAAGGGCTTCACAGATATATTCAAAGCACAAGATCAACAAGGAAACAAGGGCTTCACAAATATATTCAAAGCATTTCACCCTAAAGCAACAGAGTACACATTCTTCTCAAGTGCACACAGAACATTCTCCACAATAGATCACGTACTAGGTCACAAATCAGGTCTCAACTGGTACCAAAAGACTGGGATTATTCCCTGCATGTTCTTAGACCACCATGTTTTAAAACCTGAAGTCAATGACAATAGAAAATTTGGAAGGAACATAAATACATGGAGCTTAAAGAGCATCTTACTAAAGAATGAACGGATCAAAGAGGAAATTAAAGAATTAAAAAAAAAATTCAAGAAAACAAACGAAAATGAAAACACAACAGTTCAGATCCTTAGGGAAGCAGCAAATGCAGTCCCAAGGGGGAAATATATAGCAACACAGGTCTTTCTCAAGAAATAAGAAAAGTCTCAAATACAATACACAACCTAACCTTACACATAAACGAGCTGTAAAAGAACAGCAAATGAAGCTTAAACCCAGTATGGGAAGTGAAATAATAAAGATTAGAGCAAAAATCAATGAGACAGAAACCAAAAGAACAGTAGAACAGATCAGCAAAACTAGGAGCTAGTACACTGAAAGAATTAGTAAGATGGAAAATACCCTAGCCAGACGTATCAAAAATAAAAGAAAAAGGACCCAAAGAGATGAATGAAAGAGGAGCTGTAACAACCAGCACAAAAGAAATACAAACAAACAACTATATGCCAACAAATTAGGCAATCTGGAAGAAATGGATAAATTCCTAGAAACATATAAACTACCAAAACTGAACCAGGAAGAAATACAAAATCTGAATGGATCCATAAGCAGCAAGGAAATTGAAACCGTAATCAAAAAACTCCCAGCAACAAGAGTCCAGGACCAGATGACTTCTCAGGGGAATTTTACCAAACATTTAAAGAAGAATTACTACCTATTCTTCAGCTGTTTCAAAAAAAGAAAAAGAAGGAAAGAAAGAAAGAAAAAAAAAAAGGAAAACTTCCAAACTCAAACTCATTCTCTTGAGACCAGCACTACCTTGATCCCAAAACCAGACAAAGACCCCACCAAAAAGGAGAATTAGACCAATATCCCTAATGAACAAGGATGCCAAAATTCTCACCAATATACCAGCCAATACGATCCAACAGTCCATTAAAAGGATTATTGGGGTGCTTGGGTGGCTCAGTCAGTTAAACGTCTGCTATTGGCTCAGGTCATAATCTCAGGGTTCTGGGATGGAGTCCCACATTGGGCTTCTTTCTCTCATTCGCCCTCTATACATGCTCTCTCTCTCTCTCTCTTTCAGGTTATTAATTTAAAAAAAAAAAAAAAAACTTAAAAAAAAAGGATTATTCACCATGACCAAGTGGGATTTATACCTGAGCTCCAAGTGGGGTTCAACATTCACAAATCAATCAATGTGATACATCACATTAATAAATAAAAGGACAAGAACCATACGATCCTCTCAATTGATGCAGAAAAAGCATCTGACACAATATAGCTATCCGCAGTGCAGGGATAGAAGGAGCATATTTCAATATCATATATGAAAAGCCTACAGTGAATATCATTCTCAACGGGGAAAAACTGAGAACATCTCCTCTAAGGTCAGGAACACAAGAGGTATGTCCACTTTCAACACTGTTGTTCAACATAGTACTAAAAGCCCTAGCCTCAGCAATCAGACAACAAAAAGGAATAAAAGGCATCCAAACTGGCAAAGTCAAACTCTCACTCTTCACAGATGACATAACACTTTATGGGGAAAACTCAAAAGACTCCACCTAAAAATCAGTAGAACTCATAAAGGAATTCAGAAAAGCGGCAGGACAGAAAATCAATGCACAGAAATCAATTGCATTTCTATACACTAGCAAGGAGACAAAAGAAAGAGAAATTAAGGAATCAATCCCAATTATAATTGCACCAAAAACCAAAAGATACTTAGGAATAAACCTAATCAAAGAGGCAAAGGATCTATACTCCAGAAACTATGGAACACTTATGAGAAATTGGGAAGACACAAGAAACAGAAAAACATTCCATGCTCATGGGTTGGAAGAACAAATATTGTTAAAATGTCTTCACTACCAAATCCAATCTACACATTCAATGCAATACCTATCAAAATACCATCAACATTTTTCATGGAGCTGGAACAACCTAAAATTTGTATGACAAGAAGAAACCCCAGATAGCCAGAGGAGTGTTCAAAAAGAAAACCAAAGCTGACAGTATCACAATACCAGACTTGATGATTACAAAACTATAATCATCAAGACAGTATGGTACTGGCACAAAAACAGACACAAAGATCAAACAGAACATAGAAATGAATCCTCAACTCTGTGGTCAACTAATCTTTGACAAAGCAGGAAAGAATACCCAATGGAAAAAAAGACAGTCTCTTCAACAAATGGTGTTGGGAAACTGGAGAGCAACATGCAGAAGAATGAAACTGAACCATTTTCTTACAGCACTCCCCCCAAAAATAAATTCAAAATGGATGAATGACCTAAATGCAAGACAGGAATCCATCAAAATCCTAGGGAAGAATACAGGCAGCAACCTCTTTCTCTTTAGCCATAGCAACTTGCTGGACATGTCTCCAAAGGCAAAGGAAACAAAAGCAAAAATGAACAATTTGGATTTCATCAGGATAAAAAGCTTTTCCACAGCAAAGAAAACAGTCAACAAAACTAAAAGGCAACCTGGGATGCCTAGGTGGCTCAGTTGTTAAAAGTCTCCCTTCAGCTCGGGTCATGATCCCAAGGTCCTGGGATTGTGTCCCACATCGGGCTCCTTTGCAGGGAGGCTGCTTCTCCCTCTGCCTGCCCCTCCCCTTGCTTGTGTGCTTGTGCACGCTCTCTCTCTCTCGAAAATAAATAATAAAATCTTTACCAAAAACTAAACAAACAAATAAAAAAAACTAAAAGAACTAAAAGGCAACCTATGGAATGGGAGAAGGTATTTGCAAATGCCTTATCAGATAAAGATTTAGTATCCAAGATCTATAAAGAATTTATCAAACTCAACACCCAAAAACAAACAATCCAGTCAGGAAATGGGCAGAAAATATGAATAGACATTTCTCCGAAGAAGACAACCTAATGGCCAACAGACACATGAAAAAGTGTTCCACGTCACTCGGCAACAGGAAACTACAGATCAAAACTACAACAACATTCCACCTCACAGCCGGAATGGCTAAAATTAACAAGTCAGGAAACAGCAAATGTTGGTGAGGATACAGAGAAAGGGAGACCCTCATACAATAATGGTGGGAATGCAAGCTGGTACAGCCATTCTGGAAAAGAGCATGGAGGTTCCTCAAAAAGTTAAAAATAGAGCTACCCTATGACCCAGTAACTGCACTACTGGGTATCTACCCAAAAGATGCAAATGTAATGATCTGAAGGGGCACCTGCACCCCAATGCTTATAGCAGCAATGTCCACAATAGCCAAAGTATGGAAAAAAACTAAATGTCCATTGACAGATGAATTGATAAAGATGTGGGGTGTGTGTGTGTGTGTAATGGAATGTTATTCAGCCATGAAAATAAATGAAATCTTACCATTTACATCAACATGGATGGAACTGGAGAGTATTATGCTAAGTGAAATAAGTCAGAGAAAGACAATTATATAATTTCACTCATGTGGAACGTAAGAAACAAAACAGAATACCATAGGGTAAGGGAGGAAAAAAATAAAATAAGGTGAAATCAGGAGACAACCCTTAAGCGACTCTTACTTAGAGGAAACAAACTGAAGGTTGCTAGAAGGAAGGTAGGCTGGGCAATGGGGTAACTGGGTAATGGGCAAAGAAGGGCACGTGACATAATGAGCACTGGGTTATATGCACCTGATGTATAACTGAGCTCTACTTCTGAAACTAAGGATACACTATATATTCATTATTGAATTTAAATTTTAAAAAAAGATTAATTGATAAAATACAGTAGTAGTAACAGACTGTAACACACCATTCACACCAATGGACAGATGTTTTGAATAGAGAAATCAATGAAGAAACAATGGCTTTGAATGACACTCTAGACCAGATGGACTTAACATATACTTGGGACATTCCAAACTAAAATAGCAGAATACATAATCTTTTCAAGTGCCCATGGAACATTCTCCAGAACTGTTCACATATTAGGTCATAGAACAGGTCTCAACAATATGAAAAAACTGAAGTCATACCATTCATCTTTCTGACCACAACACTACAAAACTAGAAATCAACAAAAGAAAAAATTTGGAAAGACCACAAACACATAGAGGTTGAAGAATATACAACTGAACAATGGATGGGTCAACCAGAAAAAAAAATCAGAAAAGGAAATCAGAAAAGAAATAAAATATATGAAAATGAAAGCACTACAGTCCAAAACCTTTGGGATGAGGTTAACATGGACCTACAAGGGAAGTATATCAATAGAGGCCTATCACAGGAAGCAAGAAAAATATCCAATACATTAATTAACTTTATACCTAGTGGAGCTCAGAAAGGAACAACAAACACAGCCTAAAGCCAGTAGAAGGAAAGTAATAATAAAGACTAGAGTGTAAATAAATGGTATAGAAACAAACAAAAAGAACAAACCAATGAAAAACAGGAGCAGGTCCTTTGAAAAAAAGCAATAAAATTGATAAACTCCTCACAATACTTATTAAAAAGAAAAGAGAAAGGACCCAAATAAATCACAAGTGAAAGAGAAGAATTAACAACCAACAGCACATATATGCAAACAATTATAAGAAAAACTGTATGCCCACAAATTGGACAACTTGGAAGAAATAGATATGTTCCCAGAAACATATAAACTACCAAAACTGAAAGAGGAAGAAATAGAAAACATAAACAGACAGATAACCAGGAAAGAAATTGGGTCAATAATCGAAAATTCCCCAAAAAGCAAAAGTCCATGACCAGACTGCTTCAGAGGCAAATTCTACCAAACATTTAAAGAAGAGTTAATACCTATTCTTCTCAAACTACTCCAAAAAAAAAGAGAGAAAAGGAAGGAAAACCTCCAAATTCATTCTATGAGGTCAGCATTAACCTGATACCAGAACAAGATAAAGACACCATTAAAAAAGAGAACCAAAGCCCAATATCTTTAATGAACATAGATGCAAAAAAATTAAACAAAATACTAGCAAACCTAATCCAACAATGTATTAAAAACAAAAAACAAAACAAAACAAAAACCCACAATCACCACAATCAAAAGGAATTTATTCCCAGATTGCAAGTGTGGGTCAGTATTTAAAAATCAATTAATGTGATACAACACATTAATAAAAGGAAGAGCGAGAACCATATGTTCAGTTCAACAGATGCTGAAAAGGCATTTGACAAAGTATACATCCATTCATGTCAAAAACCCTCAACAAAGTAGGTTTAGAGGGAACATTAAGTCAACATGAGAAAGCCACCTACGAAAAACCCATAGTGGACACCATCTCCTACAGGGAAAAACAGAAATTTTCCCCTAAGGTCAGGAACAAGTACAAAGAGATCCACTCTCACCACTCTTATTCAACATAGTACTGGAAGTCATAGCCACAGCAACCAGACAACAAAAAGAAATAAAAGGCATCTAAATTGGGAAGAAAGAACTCAAACTTTCACTATTTGCAGATGACATGATACTCTACATAAAAAACCCAAAAGACTCTACCAAAAAAACCGCTAGAACTGATTTACAAATTCAGTAAAGTCACAGGATACAAAATCAGCATACAGGAATCTGTTGCATTTCTATACACCAATAAAGAAGCAGAAGAAATGGAAATTAAGGAATCAATTCCATTTATAATGGTACCAAAACAAATCTTACCAAGAAACAAATCTAATCAAAAAGGTAAAAAAAAACTGTACTCTGAAAACTATAAAACACTGATGAAATAAATTGAAGATAACATAATTAAATGGAAAAGCATTCCATGCTCATAGATTTTAAGAACAAATATTACCCAGTTCAATGTAATCCTTATCAAAATACAAACAGCATTTATAACAGAGCTAGAACAATAATCCTAAAACTTGAATGAAACCACAAAAGGCCCCAAATAGCCAAAGCAATCTTGAAAAAGAAAAAGCAAACCTGGAGCCATCACAATTCCAGCTTCAAGTTGTATTACAAAGCTATAGTAATCCAAACAGTATGGTTCTGGCACAAAAACAGACACATAGAGCAACAGAATTAAAACCCAGAAAGAAACCCACAGCTATATGGTCAATTAATCTTTAACAAAGCAGGAAAGAGGGGCACCTGGGTGGCTCAGTGGGTTAAAGCCTCCGCCTTCAGCTCAGGTCATGATCCCAGGGTCCTGGGATCAAGCCCCGCATCGGGCTCTCTGCTCAGCAGGGAGCCTGCTTCCTCTCCTCTCTCTGCCTGCCTCTCTGCCTGCTTGTGATCTCTGTCTGTCAAATAAATAAATAAAAATCTTAAAAAAAGAAAAAGCAGGAAAGAATAGTCAATGGGGAAAAGAGAGTCTCTTTACAAATGGTGTTGGGAAAACTGGACACCAACATGCAAAAGAATGAAACTGGACCACTTTCCTACATCATACACAAAAATAAACTCAAAATGGAGTTTATTGAAAGTCCTAGAAGAAAATATAGGCTATAACCTCTTCGACATAGGCAATAGCAATTTTTCTTCTAGATACATCTCCTGAGGCAAGGGAAACAAAAGAAAAAGCTTCTGCACAGTGAAGGAAACAATCAACAAAACTAAAAGGCAACCTACAGAATGGAAGAAAATATTTGTAAATGACATATCTGATGAAGGGTTAGTATCCAAAACATATAAGGACTTCTAAAACAACACACAAAACACAAATAATCCAGTTAAGAAATGGGCAGAAGACACAAATACATTTTTTTGAAAGAAGACAAACGGGCAAGAGACATATGATAAGATGCTCAACATCACTCATCATCAGGGAAATGCAAATGAAAGCTACAATAAGAGATCACCTAACACCTGTCAGGATGGCTACAATCAACAACACAAACAACAGGTGTTTGGTGAGGATGCAGAGAAAGGAGAACCCTCTTAAACTGTTGGTGGGAATGCAAACTGGCATAGCCCCTCTGAAAAATTGTATGGAGGTTCTTCAGAAAGTTAAAATTGTGCTATCCTACAATCCAGCAATTGCACTACTGGGTATCTACTCCAAAGATACAAATGTAGTGATCCAAAGGAGCACCTTCACCCCAATGCTTATAGCAGCATATCAACAATAGTCAAACTATGAAAAGAGCCCAAATATCTACTGATTGATGAATGATAAAGAAGATGGGTATACACACACAAACACACACACATTCACACACAAATACAATGGAATATTTATGTCTTTAAAAAAACTCACCATTTGCAACAATATGGTTAGAGCTAGAAGAATATTATGCAAATCAAAGTAAGTCAGAGATAGGCAAATACCATATGATTTCATTCAAAGAAACAAATGAGTAAAGGGGCAAAAAGCTGGGGTGGGGGGCAGTAAACCAAGAAAAAGACTCCTAACCTTTAAGAACTTGAGGGACGTGCAAGACGGCACAGGAGTAGGAGATCTAAATTTTGTCTGATTCCAGAATTCAGCTAGTTATCAAATCATTCTGATCACCTACAAACTCAATAGGAGATCTAAGAGAAGAACAGCAGCAATTCTATGAACAGAAAATTAACCACATTCTGGAAGATAGGATGTTGCAGAGAAGTAAATCTGAGGCAATATATGAGAAGACAGACATGGGGGGTGGGCGGAGCTGGCTACCAGTAAGTGAGAAAGCAGTGGACCACAAAATCAGAACTTTTAGAGGTCTGCTCCACAGAGGTACCTCACTCCAGTGGCTAAGCGGTGGGTGGAATCCTCGCTGGGACAGTGTGGTCACAGAAAGACTGGGGGTGCCTGAGCATGGCAGAGCTCCCAAGTATCAGAGCGGGGAAGCTGGCTGCAAAATTGGAGCCTAGGAAGGGGTTCTCAGCTCCGGGTTAGGGTTTGCAATAAACCATGATCCAAGGCAAAGTCAGACCACCACTCTTGGAGGACGGACCCCACAAGTGGCAGATCCAGGAGACCACAGGGAGGTGCGGCACAGGAGCACACTGCAGGAATCTGCTGGGTTTAGAGACTACAAACGGGGCCATGTGCCAGAGATAGAAATGCCAGGTCACAGGCTGGGTGAGCTTGGAGTGCAGCCAGGATCAGGGAGACAGGAGTGACTGACTGCTTTACTCTGAGGGCTCACTGAAACAGGGGGGCCCTGAGCGCTCAGTTCCTCTGGGGCTGGAGATTGGGAGGCTGCCATTTTCATTCTCATCCTCCAAAGCTGTACAAAACTCTTTCAAGGAACAAAAGCTACTGAGAACAAACCTGAGCAGATTACATAGCCTAGCCCTGGCAAGGGGTGCAATTCCGCCTCAGGCAAAGCCGTTTGAGAATCACTGCAACAGGCCCCTCCCCAGAAGATCGACAAGAACAGCCAGCCAAGAGTATGTTTACTGATCAACGAGAACTGCAAAACACCAATGCTTGGGGAATACAGCATGCAGAATTCACGGCTTCTTCCCCGTGATTCTTTAGTCTTTCAAGGTTAAATTTTTAAATTTTTATTATTTTTTCTATTTTTTAAAAATTTGTCCTCATTCTTTTTTAACTATGAATACCTTTTTAAAAATTGTTTAATTTACTTTGTACTGGAAAAACAAATATTGTGAAAATGTCTGTGCTACTTAGACAATCTACACATTTAATGTAATCGCTATCAAAATACCATCAACTTTTTTTCAAAGAAAATGGAACCAGAAAAGACCCTGAATAGCCAGAGGAATGTTGAAAAAGAATGCCAAAGTTGGCAGCATCACAATTCCAGACTTCAAGCTCTATTACAGAGCTGTAATCATCAAGATAGTATGGTACTGGCCCAAAAACAGACACACAGATCAATGGAACAGAATAGAAAGCCCAGAAATGGACCCTCAACTCTACAGTCAACTCATCTTTGACAACACAGGAAAGAACAACCAATGGAAAAAAGTCTATTCAACAAATGGTGTTGGGAAATTGGACAGCCACATTCAAAGAATGAAACTGGACCATTTCCTTACACCACACACAAAAACAGACTCAAAATGGATGAAAGACCTCAATGTGAGACAGCAATCTATCAAAATCCTTGAGGAGAACACAGGCAGCAACTTCTTCAACCTCAGCCGCAACAACTCCTTCCTAGAAACATCGTCAAAGGTAAGGGAAACAAGGGCAAAAATGAACTATCAGGACTTCATCAAGATCAAAAGCTTTTGCACAGCAAAGGAAACAGTCAACAAAACCAAAAGACAACTGACAGAACGGGAGAAGATATCTGCAAATGATGTATTAGATAAAGGGCTAGTATCTAAAATCTATCAAGAACTTATCAAACTCAACACACAAGGAACAAATAATCCAATCAAGAAATGGGCAGAAGGCATGAACAGACATTTCAGCAAACAAGAATGGCCAACAGACACATGAAAAAGTGCTCAACATCACTCGGCATCAGGGAAATACAAATGTATATCAAAACCAAAGTGAGATACCAGATACCACCTCAAACCAGTCAGAACCGCTAACATTAACCAGTCAGGAAACAAGAGGTGTTGGCGAGGATGTGAAGTAAGGGGAACCCTCCTCCAGTGTTGTTGGGAAGGAAAGCTGTTGCAGCCCCTCTGGAAAGCAGTATGGAGGTTCCTCAAAAAGTTGAAAAGAGAGCTATCCTATGACCCAGCAATTGCACTACTGGGCATTTACCCCAAAGATACAAATGTAATGATCCGATGGTGCATATGCACCCGAATGTTTATAGCAGTAATGTCCATAATAGCCAAACTATGGAAAGAGCCTAAATGTCCATCAACAAATGCATGGATAAAGAAGATGTGGTATATACATACAATGGAATACAATGCAGCCATCAAGAGAAATGAAATCTTGCTATTTACAAGGATGTAGATGGAACTAGAGGGTATTATGCTAAGCGAAATATGTCAATCAGAGAAAGACAATTATCATATGATATCACTTATGCGAGGAATTTGAGAAATAAGACAGAGGATCATTGGGGGAGGCAGGGAAAAATGAAACAAGATGAAACCAGAGAGGGAGACAAACCGTAAGAAACACTTAAATTCCAGAAACAAACTAATTAAGAGTTGTTGGAGGGAGTGGGGTGAAAGGGTTGGGGTGGCTAGGTGATGGACATTGGGGAAGGTATGTTCTATGATGAGTACTGTGAATTTTGTAAGACTGATGAATCACAGACCTGTACTCCTAAAACAAATAATACATTGTATGTTAATAAAGAAGAAAAAGAAAAAACAAGAACAACTTGTCACCAGAATGGAGGTAGGTGGTGAGACAGGTTAAATAGGTGATGGGTATTAATAAGTGCATTTGCGATGAGTAAATGGTGACGTATGGAATGTTGAATTACTATACTGTACAACTGAAACTAATATTATAATATTGTACTGTATTTTAACTTACTGGAATTTAAATAAAACTTTACCAAAAAACCCAACCCAACAATTCAACAACTAGGAATATAAGTGAACTTCATTAACTTCATTAACATCGCAAAGGGATTCTACAGGGCAGGAGCACAGCTAACATCATATTTAAAGGTGAAAGACTGAAAGTTTTCCCCTAAGATCAGAAAAAAAAGAAGGATGCCTGCTTTCAGTAGTTGTATCAAACATTGTACTAGATATTCTATCTAGAGCAATTAGGCAACAAAAAGAAATAAAAGGCATGAAAATACAAAAAGAGTATTATCTACTAATGCATGACAACAGGATCTTACATATCAAAAACTCTAATGAACCACCCCACACACAAACTATTAGAGCTAGTAAATTCAGCAAAGTTGCAAAATACAAGAAAAAGATATAAAAATCAGTTGTATTTCTACACACCAGCAATGAACAATCCAAAAAGAAAATTAAGAAAACAATTCCATATATAATAACTAGCATCAAAAGAGTAAGATATTTAGGCATACAATTTAACCCACAGAAAATGAAAAATCACTGCTAACATGAAGAATATTAAATGGAAGGACATCCTATGTTCAAGGAGGGGAGGGCTTGAGTTTGTTAAGATTGCAATACAACTCAAAGCTATCTACAGATTTCATTCAATCCCTTATCAAGTCTCTTTCAAAATCCCAATAACTGGGGATTTTTTTGCAGAAGTGGAAAAGGTAATCCTGAAATTCATATGAAGTTTATGGAGCCCTGCACACCAAACTCAATCTTGAAAAGAAGAGTAAATTTGAAGAACTCATATTCTAAATTCAAAACTTACTACAAAGCTACATTAATCAAAGAAATGTGATGCTGTCATTAACAATAGACCCATTCAATAGAACAGAATTCACAGTCCCCAGAAAACCATAAATCTATGGCTAAATGACTTCTGATAGGTCAAAAGATGACTTTCCTTAATGTAGGAAATACAGTCACTTCAACAATGATGCTGGAACAACTGGATACCACAAGCAAAAGGATAAAGCTGAACCCTACACCCCTACACTCACAACATCTACAAAAATTAACTCAAAATGGAGCAAAATTAACTCAAAATGGAGCAAATTAACTCGTAGTAGCTAAAACTCTACAACTCATAGAAGGAAACAGAAGTAAATCTTTAGCCTTGAGTTAGACAATGGTTTCACAGATATGATACAAAAGGACAATGACAAAACACAGATTAATTTCATCAAAATGTAAAACTTAAAAGTTATGAAGAAAGTAAAAAGAAAATCCAAATAATGGGAGAAAATATTGCAAAATCATATATCCAATATGGGTCCAGTATCTAGTATATATTAACAGCTCCTATAACTCAACAACTCAATTTATCAATAGGTTAAAAACTGATGGACATTTCTCATAAAGCACACCAACAATCATATGAAAACATGCTCAACATCACTAATCACTTGGGAAATAGAAATCAGAATTATAATAAGAGATATTCACTCACACCCATTAGGATATCTACTATCAAAAAAATATTAAAGATATTTTAAAAATAGAACCCTTGTGCATTGCTGATGGAAATACAAAATGATGAAGTAGCTGTGGAAACCAATGTGTGGGGAGGGGCTCAAAAAACTAAACAGAGCCACCAAAGGATCCAGAAATTCTACTTCTGAGTAATTCCACTTCTATCCCAAATAAAAAGTGGAGACTCAGGTATTTGTATACCAATGATCTTAACAGCTTTATTCACAATTAGCTAAAAGGTGGAAAACAACTCAGATGTCCATGGATGAGTGAATGTATCAACAAACTATAGCATATACATATACTGCAATATTACTCAGCTTCACAATGAAATGACATTCTGACACATTGCTGGTTAGCAATCTCAGGAGTTCTCTGGATGGAATTTGAAACTGGCCCCCATACAGGGAGAAATAAGCATACCTCTTCAGACTGGTTAAGTGATAGTTTTAATAAGTAGAGGGGCTTACATACAGTGCTTCTTTTGGGTAACCACAAGATGAACAGATTTCTGCCTCCACCTACCAAAATCTTAAAAGTTTATTTAGAGGGTTGAGTCATATAACAGGGTTGAGTCATATATATATAGCCCACATGGTCTCAATAGTGCTTTACTTACTCAAGGCTACAGACCTGAAGATGCTCCCCATATGAAAACAGTGGGCAGAACATACATTCCAAGTGAAAATTGATAAGGAGACTCCAACTGCCCAAGTCCAGATCACAGGTCAATCAATGCCATAATCTCCTCAATGATCCTACTCTAACATTCCACCCTTCATGAACAGCTCTTACAATCTTACATTTCCCCCTCTTTTCCAATGTGCCCTGAATGGTCAACAAGGGATTTCACTAGCAGGGAGATGGCTACCTGGCTGCACTGGAGGCAGATACCACCACAGCAACATTACAGATTAAGATAAAGATTCCCAAAATAAGTAACAATATTTCCATCAAAAGCCCCACACAATCCAAACCACTGACTTAAATAAGTCCCCTAGGATGTGGTCAGATGATGCACAGTGTTTACTTATGTCTGCACGTGCTTTAATAAAGATGCATTAGCAGACTCTTTAGGTATAAACACACATTTTTCTGCTTGGATAATGGCATAAAGTGCCTCCTTGCAAAGTGTTAATAACACAAAATGCCATCCTATTTTGGAGGACAGCTTTTCTAATTAGAGACATTTCAGTGTTCAGTAAGGATAGGCTTTGTCAGCTATAACTACAGGCTTGCTGGGTAAATTTAGTAAGGGGTTCTGGGTGCTGTAATGTCCTCCAGGCCAATGAAGAGAACAAAAGACAAGACCCAAATGATCATACTCATAGAAAACAGAATGTACTATCTGGGTAAGTTACTCTGCACCCCTAAGTGAGAGAAAATTACTTTACATCCCTGGGTGAGACAGAGCTCTTGAACACTATAAGCAGGATGTACAATACCCACTTAGTACAGTTCTCAGACACTTTCTCCTACTTCCTTATGCACCACCATACACACCAATTTATATTGTTTTACAATACACTTTGGTGTTGGAGAAATAAATACCTCACATTCTCATGGGGGATTATGCCCTATTTGCAGTATCAAAGGTACTTTCCTTTCCATAACCATTTGTCCTCTGTAACCATTGATGGCACTAAGGGGACCAGAACTTCTGAGGGTTGGCATATATTAAAAGTACATTTGACTCATATTATCAACCACAGCTATCACTTTTTATTTATTTCTGGGGAACCAGCAAATAGTGAGCTCAATATGGAATCTCCAACCTCCTCCAGTGGCCCTCATCCCACAGGCAATCTTAGCCTACATCCTATCCTCAGGATATGTCCTCCTAGCTTTGCAAAGTAGCACAATAAGGTCTCCAACTTACTATCCTGCTTTCCCACCATTTGTTAGCTGCAAAGGACCTGTGATCCTTCTCTAACCTCAGCTCTTCTTCCAAATTTCCAACTTGAACTTCAGCCTCTAGATGGATAATGTTGGCTAGCCGAACTGTCCACAGTAGATGCCAGCCCACTGCGGTAACCATTCCTGTCCCTTCTTTGCCCCGGTGTGCTATAAGCAGTTCCTCAAACAGACACATTAAACCAGCCAGAGTTCTTAGGGCATCCCTGAACTCATACAGTGGTCCACAAGCATCTAACATACAGACCACCACTCCTCCCCACACAGAGGTTGATGGCCAACCCAGGATTTCTCCCATGAATGCCTCTTTCTTAAGACCCATTTCTTTGGTCTCCAAGCTGGCTCGTCAATTGTCGGTTAGCAACTTTGAGAGTTCCTAGTTGAAACTTAAAACCCATGCCCATACAAGGAGAGCAAGGAAAGAATGAAGAAAGAGGCAGACCACTCCAGAGTAGCAGGTGTTAGTTTTAATAAGGGAACTTAAAAACAAAGCTAGTCTTAGGTAGCCACAACACAAGCAGATCTCTGCATCCACCTGCCAGAATCTTGAAGAGTTTATATAGAGGTCTTAAAGCAGTTCAGTCATATATACACATCCATACAGTATAAATAAAACATTACTCTCTCAAGGCTGTGTCCCTGAAACAGATTCCTGTATGGGAATGGGTAACATACATTCCAAGGACAGAGAAGGGTGTTAAGAAGTGTCCCATTGCCTGAGTTCAGCTTGCAGGTCAACCAGTGGTCATGTCCTCTTGATGACCTCCTCTAACACAAATGCTACAACATGAATAAATCTTGAAAATTTTATGCTCAGTAAAATAAGCCAGACACAAAAGGCCAAATACTGAATGATTCTACTTACATGAGGTACACAGAATAGGCAAATTCATAGTAACAGAAACTACTTTCTGTTACCAAGGTTACCAAGGGGCTTATTGGAGGGGTAATAGGGAAATTATTATTTAATAGATACAGAGATTTTATTTAAGGTGATGAAAAAGTCGAGAAATGGATAATAGAGATTATTGCAAATAAAACACTATGAATATATAATGCTATTGAATTGTGCATTTAAAAATAGTTAAAATGGTAACTTCGTTATCATGTATATTTTACCACAACTTTAAAAAACAAAAACAAAAACAGAAAATTACAAGTGTTGGTGAGCACGTGGAACAAATGAAACTCTCATGCACTGCTGATGGGAATTAATGGTGCAGCTGCTGAGAAAAAATGTAGTGGTTCCTTGAAAGTTAAACACAGTATTACCATATGACCCAGCAATTCCATCCCTAGCCAAAAGAATTGAAAATAGGTGTTCGAATAAAACTTATATGTGAATGTATACTGCAGTACTATTCACAATAGCCAAAAGGTGGAAACCCAAATGTCCATCAACATATGAATAAACAAAATGTGGTACTATAATACCATTATTTATAATAAATCTATTTTTGGTCATTTACATAATCAAAATATATTTCTCATACATATTTGGCCTTTGTCCACAGTTCCTGGCTCAAGCTCCCAAACATCTTAGAATTTCCTGAACAATAAGAGCAAGGATACCACCTTTCATCACAATATTTGGTCTCTTGTCCTCAGTTCCTGAAAACCCTTCAGAGCCATGAGGTGAAATGGGTATCTTGCTATTCCTATCAAGACCCTTTCCACCACAACTGGATTCATGTTAATGAAGTGACTTTTGGAATGGTCCTAAGGATGGTGGACTAGTTGCCAAGGGAACCAACTATGATTAAGGAGTTAGAACTTTCAGTCCCAGTCCCAGATTTTTAGAAAGGGGCAAGGGATTGGAGGCTCAATCAATCATGTCTATGTAATGAAGACCATAAAAACCCAAAAGGAGGGTGTTTGAAGAGCTTTCAGGTTGGTGAATGAGAACACTTCCATGTGCCACCATGCAGGGAGTCCCAAACTTCATGTGGACAGAAGCTCCTTTGTTTGGGAACTCACCTGTCTGCTGCTGATTCTATCCTTTAATATCCTTGGTAATAAATCAGTAATCTAGTGAGTAAATGGTTTCTTCAGTTCTCAAGCCTCTCTAGCAAATTAATCAAATGTAAAGAGGGGGTTGTGAGAACTGTGATCTGTAGCCAGTTGCTCAGAAGTGTTAGCAAGCTCTCTAGCTCAACTACAAATTCCAACAGTTAAAACCACAAATAGACAAGACTATTTAACTTATGCTCTAACTGAAATCCATTAATGGTGCCTATTTGTCACACTTTCTTGAGGCATTGACAAAAACGTTTTGCAACAACCAGAACATTCCAACTGCCAGGCCAGAAAAGCCCTGACAGCAACAGAATGCCTAAAAGACCACATCCCACATGTCCC
>ML105198.1:24290-47161 GCA_003697995.1 Taxidea taxus jeffersonii
AGAAGGCAGTCTTACAGGACTTGGCCCTTAATCTATAGAATCTGCTGTTATCTCTGGGTAAACAGTGTGCCAGAATTAAGTTGAACTGTAGAACATTCAGTGGGTGTCAGATTATTGCTTGTTGGTGTGGGCAAACCCCCCAACCTACGCAATGGAATTGACTATCAGAAGCTTTTAGGCATAAACATACAATGCGTAAATGAAATACAGTTGATCTTTAAACAACATGGGTTTGAACACCAAAGTTCTACTTACACACAAATGTTTTTCAATCAAGTGTCCTGGAAAAAAATTTTGGAGATTTTTTTTTTTTTAAACAAACTCACAGATGAAACACATAGCCTAGGAATACTACAAAACATTTTTACAAATTAGCTAATATTATAAGAATACAGTATACAAAATGTGTTTCTACAGCTTATATTATCAGTAAGGTCTTCTTCCAGTCAACAGTTGTTACTAGAGGTTAAATTTCTGGGGAGTCAAAAGCTAAACTCAAATTTTCAAATAAGTAGGGAAGGGGGTTAGCATCCCAACCACCCCCACTGTTCAAGAGTCAACTGTACTGATACATGCTTGAAAACATTACATTAGGTGAAAGTCAAAAAGCCACACATACTGTACCATTCTATTTTCTTGAACTATCCAGAACAGGTAAAAATAGAGACAGATAGGTTGTCAATGGTTGCCAGTGATTGGGACAAGAAAGGCAGAGTTAGTGACTAAGGGGCTTATTTTGGGGGTATAAAAAAGTTTTAGAACTAGATGAAGTTGATGGTCGCACAATGTTGTAAATGTAGTAAATGCCATTGAATTCTACACTTTAAAATGGTTAATTTTATGCTATGTGAACTTAGTCTCCATTTGAAAAAAGAATATGAAATGTTAGATTTTTTTTTTACAAGATTCTATTTATTTACTTGAAAGAGAGGGACAAAGGGAGAAAGAGCAGAGAGAGAGTCAGAGGGAGAAGCAGACTCCTTGCTGAGCAGAGACATGGGTCATGAACTGATACAAAGGCAAATGCTTAACTGACTGAGCCACCCAAGCATGCCAAGGTGTTTGATATTGAGGAAATATTAAAATTGAAAGAATGTGATAAACCATCATTTGAATGGGGAAACTGGCTCAGAAATTTCATGGCATAGGATTCTGTTCAGGCAGGAATCAACACATAATTCCTTTCTCACTGAAACTGGGAGATAACTGTTTAGGTGACTTTTTTTTTTTTAAGTTTAGAATTCTTTTTGTTGGTTTGTTTTCTTTTTTTATTATGTTCAGTTAGCCAACATGCAGTACATTGTTAATTCTCATGTAATGTTCAACAATTCATTAGTTGCATATGACGCTCACTGGTCATCACAACACATGTCCTCCTTAATACCCATCACCCAGTTACCCCATCCACCTACCTCTTCCCCTCCCTAACCCTCAGTTTATCTCCTGGAGTCCAGAGTCTCTCATGGTTTGTCTCCCTCTGTGATTGCTTCCCATTTAGTTTTCCCTCCCTTCCCCTATGGTCCTCCACACTATTCCTTATGTTCCACATATGAGTGAAGCCACATGATATTTATCTTTCTCTGTTTAACTTACTTCACTTAGTTCTATCCATGCCAATGCAAGTGGTAGGTACTCATCCTTTCTGATGGATGAGTAACATTTCACTGCATATATGAACTACATCTTCTTTATCCATTCACCTGCTAAAGGACATCTTGATTCCTTCCACAGATTGGCTATTGTGGACATTGATACTATGAGTATTGGGGTGCATGTGCTCCTTATTTTCACTACACCGCTACAAATACCTAGTAGTGCAATTGCTGGGTCGTAGTATAGCTCTATTTTTAACATCTTGAGGAACCTCTGTACTGTTTTCCAGAGTGGCTGTACCAGCTTGCATTTCCACCAACAGTGTAAGAGGGTTCCCCTTTCTCCACACCTTCACCAACATTTTTTCTTTCCTGTCTTGTTAATTTTTGCCATTTTAACTGCTGTAAGGTGATATCTAATTGTGGTTTTGATTTGTATTTACCTGATGGCTAGTGATGTTGAACATTTTCTCATGTGTCTGCTGGCCATTTGTATGTCTTCTTTGGAGAAGTGTCTGCTCATGTCTTCTACCCATTTTATGACTGGATTATTTCTCTTTTGGGTGTGGAGTTTGAGAAGTTCTTTATAGATCTTGGATACCAACCCTTTATCCGTAATGTAGTTTGCAAATATCATCTCCCAGGCCATGAGTAGCCTCTTAGTTTTGCTGACTGTTTACTTTGCTGTGCAAAGCCTTTTATATTGATGAAGTCCCAAAAGTTCATTTTTGCTTCTGTTTCCCTTGTCTTTAGCAATATGTCTTAAAAGAAGTTGCTGTAATCGATGTCAAAGAGGTTCTCCTCTTTGGATTCTGATACATTCCTGTCTCACATTGAGCTCTTTCATTCATTTTGCATTTATCTTTGCGTATAATGCAAAAATATGGTCCAGCTTCATTCTTCTGCATGTGGCTGTCCAACTTTTGCAGCACCATTTATTGAAGAAATTGTCTTTTTTCCACTGGTTGTTCTTTCCTGCTTTCTTGAAGATTAGTTGACCATAGAGTTGAGCGTCCATTTCTGGATTCTCTATTCTGTTCCATTAATCTATGTCTGTTATGTGCCAATATCATACTGTCTTGACAATCACAGCTTTGTAACATAGCTTGAAGTCAGGCATCGTGATTCTCCCAGGTTTGGTTTTCTTTCTCAACATTCCCCTGGTGATTTGGGGTCTTTTCCGGTTCTATATAAATTTTAGGATTGTTTTTCCCAGTTCAGTGAGAAATGTCAACAGTATTTTGATAGGGATTGCTTCGAAGGTGTATATCTCCCTGGGCAGCATAGAAATTTTAACGATGTCTATTCTTCTAATCCATGAGCATGGAATGTTCTCTTTCCTTCTTCCTCAATTTCTTTCTTAAGTGTTATGTAGTTCTAGTATAAATCTTTTACCTCTTTGGTAAGGTTTATTCGTCACCAAATGCATCTTACAATTTTTGGTACTATTGTAAATGGAATCAATTCCTTAATTCTTTTTTCATTTACATTATTAGTATATAGAAATGCAACTGATTTCTGTGCATTGATTTTGGTATACTGTCGCCTTGCTGATTTGCTGTATGAGTTCTAGTAATCTGGGGGTGGAGTCTTTCGGGTTTCCACGTAAAGTATCATGTCATCTGCAAGGAGAAGGAATTTGACTTCTTTGCCGATTTGAATGCCTTTTGTTTCTTTTTGTTGTCTGATTGATGACGATTGTCTGATGTCTAATACTATGTTGAACAACAGTGGTGAGAGTGGGCATCCCTGTCATGTTCTTGACCTTAAGGGAAAAGATCTCAGTTTCTCCCCACTGAGAATGATATTTACGTTGGGCTTTTCATAGATGGCTTTTATGATGTCAAGGTAATGTTCCCTCTACCTCTATATTCTGAAGAGTTTTAATTAGGAAAAGATGCTCTTCTGTCAAATGCTTTTTCCACATCAACTGAGAAGACCATATGGTTCTTGTCTCCTCTTTTCTTACTATGCTTTAACACACTGATTAATTTGCAAATGTTGAACTACCCTTGTATTCCAGTAATATATCCCACCTGGTCGTGATGGATAATCCTTTTAATGTACTGTTGGGCCCTATTGGCTAGGATCTTGGTGAATATCTTGGCATCCACGTTCATCAGGGATATTGGTCTGCTATTCTCCTTTCTGATGGGGTCTTTGTCTGGTTTTGGGATCAGGGTAATGCCGGCCTCATGGAAGGAGTTTGGAAGTTTTCCTTCTATTTCTATTTTTTTAAACTATTTCAGTAAAATAGGTATTATTTCTTCTATAATGTTTGGTAGTGCTCCCCTGTGAAGTCATCTGGCCCGGGACTCTCATTTTTTGGCAGGTTTTTGATTACTATTTCAATTTCCTTACTGGATATTAGTCTACATGGATTATCTATTTCTTCCTGTTTCAGTCTTGGTAGTTTATAAGTTTCCAGGAATGTGTCCATTTCTTCTAGATTGCTTAATTTTTTGGCATATAGTTCCTATAATTTCTAATAATTGCTTCTATTTCCTTGGTATTAGTCATGATCTCTCCTCTTCCATTCATGATTTTATTAATTTGGGTCCTTTCCTTTTTCTTTTGGACAAGTCTGGTCAGTGGTTTATCGATCTTATTCTTTCAAAGAACCAGCTTCTAGTTTTGTTGATCTATTCTACTGTTTTTCTGGTTTCTATTTACTGATTTCTGCCCTAACCTTTTTATTTCTCTTCCCCTGCTTGGTTTAGGCCTTATTTGCTCTTCCTTCTCCAGGTCCTTTAGATGTAAGTAAGGTGTGTATTTGGGATTTTTCTACATTTTTGAGAGAAGCTTGGATGGCTATGTATCTCCCTCTAGGACCAGCTTTGCAGTATCCCATAGGTTTTGGACCAATATGTTTTCATTCTCATTAGATTCCATGAGTTGTTTATCTTTAATTTCCTATTTGACCCAATCATTCTTTAGCAGGATATTCTTTAAATTCCAAGTGTTTGATCTCCTTCCAAATTTCTTCTTGTGGTTGGGTTCCAATTTCACAGCACTCTGGTCTGAAAATATGCCGGGATAATCTCAACCTTTTGGTATCAGCTGAATCCTGATTTGTGACCAAGTATGTGGTCTATTCCAGAGAAAGTTCCATGTGCACTCGAGAAGAATAAGTATTGTTGTTTTAGGGTGGAATGCTCTGTATGTATCTACAAAGTCTATCTGGTCCAATGTGTCATTCAAAGCTCGTTTCTTCATTGATCTTCTGCCTAGATGATCTGTCCATTGTTTTTGAGTGGAGCATTCCCACTATTAATGTATTATTATGTATGGGTTTTTTAAAAAAAATTTTGGTATTACTTGGTTTAAGTAATTGACTGCTCCGATACAGGGGGCATAGATATTTACATCTGTTAGATCTTCTATTGCATAGACCTTTTAAATATGACATAATGTCCCTCTATATCTCTTACTGCAGTCTTTGGATTAAAATCTAATTTGTCTGATAGGAGAATTGTTACCTCAGCTTTCTTTTGAGGTCTGTTGGCATGGTAAATCGTTCTCCATCCCCTCACTTTCAACTTGGATTTGTCTATATGTTCAAAATTAGTCCCTTGTAGACAGCATACAGATGGGTCCTGCTTTTTTATCCAATCTGAAAACCTGTGTCTTTTCACGGGAGTGTTCAGCCCATTTACATTCAGGGTAACTATTGAAAGATATGAATTTAGTGCCATTGTCTTGCCTGTAAGGTCCCTGTTTCTTTAGATTTTCTGTTTCTTTCTGGTCTATGTGACTCTTGGGGTCTCTCTTCACTTACAGAATCCCCCTTAATATTTCTCACAGGGCTGGCTTGGTGGTCACATATTAGTTTCTGCCTACCCTGAAAGTTCTTAATCTCTCCATCCAAACTGAATGACAGCCTTGCTGGATAAAGTATTCCTGGCTGCATGTTCTTTTCATTTAGTACCCTGAATATGTCTTGCCAGCCCTTTCTGGCTTGCCAGGTTTCTGTGGACAGGTCTGATGTTATTCTGATGTTCCTTCCTCCATATATAAGGAACCTCCTGGCTACTCTCAGGATAGTTTCTGTGGCTGTAAAATTTGCAAGCTTCACTATTATATGTCAGGGTGTTCATCCATTTTTATTGATTTTGGGAGGGTTCCTCTGTCTCATGGACTCGAATGCTTGTTTTCTTCCCCAGATTAGGGCAGTTCTCAGCTACAACTTGCTGAAATATACTTTCTAGCCCTGTCTCTCTCTCCACCCCCTCGGGGAACCCAATAATTCTGACATCGGAACGTTTCATGGCAACATTAATCTCTCCAATTCTTTTTCATATGCTACTAACAGGCTATCTACGTTTCCCTCAACCTTCTTCCTTTTCATCCACTTATCTTCTAGATCACTGATTCTCCCTTCTGCCTCACTTACCCTGAATATTAGTGTATCCAGTTTAGACTATATCTCATTCATAGTATTTTTTTTAGTTTGGCCTGCTTAGATCTCATTTCTGCTCTTATAGATTCTATATTGTCACTAATGCTTTTTCAAGCTTGGCTACTGACTTTACAATTGCTATCCTGAAGTCTATTTCTGACATCTTGCTTATATCCATATCCATTAGTCCTGCGGCGGAGGACACTGTCTCTGTTTCTTCTCTTTGTTGAGAGTTCCTCCTCCTAGTCATTCTGTCTAGGGATGGCTGAGTGAATGAACAGAGTCCAAAATATCAACCATGACCCAAGCAAGATGCATCCTAGCAAAATCTGGAGTGGTCAGAAGCCAACACCAAAAAACAAAGCCAAAATGCAACACAAGAAAAAAAAATTTACATTTTTAAAAAGGGGGGTAGGGGGATAGGGACTATAATCCCTCAGTGTGAACAAACTAGGGTGTCCCAGTTGTTCCTGGGTTTATTTTGGTCTGTGTGTGAGAGGACAGATCCTGAAATTATAAGGAAAGTAAAACTTACATAAAGGTAAAATTGAATAGAAGGGAAAAATGGACTAAAAGTATGTATCTATTAAAAATGTAGGTGGATCTCAGGGTCCTGGGATCAAGACCCGCATTGGGCTCTCTGCTTGGTGGGAAGCCTGCTTCCCCCTCTCTCTGCCTGCCTCTCTGCCTACTTGTGATTTCTCTCTCTGTCAAATAAATAAAATCTTAAAAAAAAAAATGTAGGTGTGAATAAATACAAGTTAAAAAATAACTGAAATATAATTTGATAAAATAAACATCTATTGAAATGAGGAAAAGGTTAAAAAAACAGAAAAGGCATAAGAATAAGTAAAAAAAAAAGAAATGGAGAATTTTATCTGAAAATTAAAGAAGTCATGAAGCCATACTTAGAGCACAATATACTATTTTCCCCCGGTGTTAGGATTTTACAGTCTATGGGATCCATAGAATTGCTGTCCACCTGTTCTTCCACCTGTCTTTGGAGGAAGGGACCTACCACACTGTTTCTCAAGTAATCCTGCCTAGGCAGAGTTGCCCTGCCTGTGATGGGGATGGGCTCAGTTGAAACTGGTTCCTGTGTATCGTTTGTTCCCTGGAAGCTTTCCACATTCTCTTCCAATGATCAGAGCAAAAATGTCTCCACCCAAACATCTGGCCCAGAGCAGAAAAATTGCAGTCTGCTCTCTTTAATAAACCCTCCAGGACAATAATCTCCACTTCTGTATGCACCACCCAAATCTGCAGCCCCACATGGTGCACATCCACAGCAACTCTTTTAGAGGTAGTCCAAGGGGCCCAAGAGTGCCACTGTCTTTTGGGATTCTAAACCTGTGAGCGGCTAAGGGCTTGCAGGTGCACCTGAAGCTCCTGGATCATGTCTGGATGCCACTCTAATGTCCTTTCTGGGCCACTACCACCCTGCGAGTTTTTGCCCAGTCACAGGTACAGGTTCCAGAATTTTTCAGGCTGCTCAGGAAAAGAGCAGTTACCAACTGGCCTGGCTTGCAGTTTATGGCTATCCAAGCTGAAAGTACTCCCCTAGGCTCAATGACCATAACGTGCTTCCCAGCTCCACTGCCTGGGCAGTCTACTGGTTCAGACACCCCCTTACACACTGTGGCTCCTCATATCCCAAGAACACAATGCCCTACCCAGAATTCTGCCTTTTCATTTCCAGACGCCCCTCTCAGAGAAGGATATCTCTCACTAGAGCAGATTTCTAAGGGTTCCAATTTTGCACTCTGGTGTTTTATCACTTCCCAGAAGCCAGCTTACAGAAGCTCCTTCCCCATTCTGTTTTGTTACCTCCCTGCAGATCCATAACTCTGCATGTTCTACCTTGCAAAAAGCACTCGCTTTTTTGCTTGTAGAGATCCAGATACATAGTCTTATATCTCAGACTGATTTCATGGGTGTTTGATAGATATGTAGCTAAATTCAGGGGACCAGTTGAAACAGGGTCCCCTACTCCTCCACCATTTGCCTCCCTCTTTTAGATAACTTTTCTTATAAACTAAAATGCTCAGTTATTGAACCAGATGATTTATAATTACCAGAACTCAAGTAAAGCCTTAAAATTACATCTCTTCTCCTTCATAACCATTGTTAAACTACTCGTTTTGTAAATTATCTCTATTCCTTTCAACCAGCCCCATCCTGTTTGGCTTCCATGATCTCAAAGTTTCAGTAATCTTTTTGCCAGCTCCAACTCTATTCCTGTCCTTTTATTTGAACCTGCAGCTCATGTCTCTCCCTTGACATGACTTTTCAGGATGCTCACTTCAATATTTGATTATTCACAGGACTTTCCATGTAGAGACATTACTTAGAGCAAAGAGAATAAAATACTATGGCTATAATATTTCCCAGTACTTTGCCAACTAGAAAATAGTCCTACTAAAACACATCAATTTTCAACTTCTATTCATTCTTCCCCATTATGCTCAAAATCAAATGGAAGCTTATAAATAGCTCAGGAGGAAACATGCCTTTAGGCATTTGATTATGCTATTGTAATATCCTGGGGTACTTTTCCTTTTTTTCTACAGATGACTTCTTTTCTCATCCTTCAGTTCTCTCCAGAAAGCTGCCTCTTATCCTCGAGACTGTCATCTCTATTATATGCTCCCCTATGTGACACAAAACCCACTTGAGTATAATTACTTATTACACTATCTTCTTTAAGCACTACACTTGTGCTGTCCAAGTCAGTAGCTGCTAGTCATATATGTGTAGCTACTGAGTACTTGAAATACGGCTGGTATAACCGAGGAATTTTACTTATTTTTAACTAATTTTAACTTAAAAATCAAGGCAGAATGAAGTATTTTTCCATTAAACACAAATTAACTGTCTTGGTAGGAGCAGATTTCACTTTAATCATTTCATTCAGTAAGATGTTATTATAATGTTAAAGTGAGAATATATTTTTTACTATAATGTTGCTACTATAAAACCTAAAATTACAAAGGTGGCATTCAATTTTACCTACATATGACGGTACTGAATAAGTAACTACTTATCTTAATTTTACAGATAAGCAACCTAAGATCCATTCAACTTAGGCAACTTTTCCAAAAACACACAACCATAGTAGTAGAACTTTAAGAAAACCTAAGTCTCTCACTCCTAAGTATATAACACTGCCCCTAATATTAGGTTTTGGTCATTTAAATTTACAAGTAAGTCAACTGAGGAAAAGTTAAGTGTTGGTAAATATTGAGTCAAATTAATCCTTTATTTATTATATTATCATTATTAATACTTTCTTTAATATTTAAAATGGCTGAGATCTCATTAGAAGAAAAAAAATTATAGCTATGTATGGTGACCGAAGGTAACTAGGCTATTATAATCATTTTGCAGTGAATATAAATAGCTAATCATGGTGTACACCTGAAAATAATATAATGTTCTATGTTAACTATAGCTTAATAATTATTTTTCATTCTTTAAAAGCTGAGATACTTTAAAGTCAATACACCGAACACAGTCTGTAAAGCTAGCCAATAATTAACCAATATCAAGTACATCCATGGACCAGTTTTACTTCAGGAATTACAAACTCCCAGTTAAATTCCTGGTTTGGAAAAGAGACATGAGAAAGGAATAAATAATAGATACTGTTTACTGAGCACTTATATAATCATAAAACACACCACTTAATCCTCCCCAGATCCAGTCGAAGTCAAAATTCTAGTTTTAAGAAAGCAGAAGCTTCAGGAGTTCAAGAAATTTGCCCATGTTCACACAACTACTAAACAGCAGAGCCAGGATTCACATATTGGCTGATATTACTCCACAATCTAAACACTAACCATTAAGCCAACATTTCTGAAAATGCAATCCAACATCTGATAAGGAGTTAACATCCAGAATATATAAAGAACTCCTGCAACTCAACAACAAAAAGACCAACAACTCAATTTTAAGGGCAAAGGACTTAAAGAGACATTTTCTCCAAAGAAGTATACATGGCAAATAAGTACATGAAAAGGTGCTCAACATTACTAATCATTAAAGAAATACAAATCAAAACCACAATGAGATACCACTCTATACCCATCAGAATGGCTGCTATCAAAAATACAAAATAACGGGTGCCTGGGTGGCTCAGTGGGTTAAAGCCTATGTCTTCGGCTCAGGTCATGATCCCAGGGTCCTGGGATTGAGCCCCAAATCGGGCTCTCTGCTCAGCAGGGAGCCTGCTTCCTCCTCTCTCTCTGCCTGCCTCTCTGCCTACTTGTGATCTCTGTCTGTCAAATAAATAAATAAAATCTTAAAAAAAAATACAAAATAACAAGTAGTGACAAGAATATGGAAAAACTGCAATCTGTGCATTGCTGGTGGAAATGAAAAATAATGCAATTATTCTGAGAAAAAAGTACGGTGGTTCCTCCAAACATTAAACATCAAATTACCATAGATCCAGCAATTCTACTTCTAGGTATATACTCCAAAGAAGTGAAGGCAGGGACTCCAACATATATTTGTATACCAACATTCATACCACCATATTCACAATAACCAAAAGGTATAAACAACTCAAATGTCCATCAATGGACGAATGGACAAACAAAATGTGGTATTTACATATAATGGAATGTTATTCAACTTTAACAAGGGAAAAAATTCCGACACATGCTACAACATGGATGTATCTTGGAGACATTATGCTAAGTGAAATCAGCCAGACACAAAAGGACATTGTATGATTCCACTTATATAAGGTTCCTAGTCAAATTCAGAGTCAGAAACAGAACAGCAATTGCCAAATTCAGGAGAAAGCAAGAATTTGAGCTGTTGTTTAATTGGTAGAGTTTTGGTTTGGGATGATTAAATAGTTCTGGAGATGGATGCCAGTGACAGTTGTACAAACAATACAAATGAATGTACTTAATGTAAGTGAACTGTACACTTAAAAATGGTTAAAATGGGAAAATGCATGTTATTTATATTTTACAATTTTTACAAAAATGCCATGTAAGGACCATGCATAACAGAATCACTAGGTATTCTTATATATACCTAGGTCCTCAAATCCTAAATCAGAATTTTTAGAAAGGAGAGGCTCAAGAATCTACATTTTAACAAACTTCTCAGGTGATTCTTGTACTATTATATGGACTAGAACTCAACTTCTATGTATAACAAACATAAAGTATTCTCAAACTCAAATGCAAAACCACAAACTTCTCTGTGCATGCTTTCCATTTTTTTTTTTAAAGATTTTATTTATTTATTTGACAGACAGAGATCACAAGCAGGCAGAGAGGCAGGCAGAGAGGCAGGCAGAGAGAGAGAGGAGGAAGCAGGCTCCCCGCCAAGCAGAGAGCCCGATGCGGGACTCGATCCCAGGACCCTGAGATCATGACCTGAGCCGAAGGCAGAGGCTTAATCCACTGAGCCACCCAGGCTCAGTAAATAAATAAATAAAGAGTAAATAAAGAATAAACTGCTGGGTAAAAAAGTAAAAATATTATACAGACTGTTGAGTTTAAAAAGTCTGAGGAAGAAACTTCTAATGCCTTCCATTCCAATGCCCTGAGGTTATAAGAAGAAAAAAATTTTTTTAAGATTTTATTTATTTGATAGAGAGAGAGAGAGTACAAGTAGGCAGAGAGGCAGACAGAGAGAGAGGGGGACACAGGCTCCCCGCTGAGCAGAGAGCCAGATGCAGGGCTCCATCCCAGGACCCTGGGATCGGAGCTCTGCATTGGGCTCTCTGCTCAATAGGGAGCCTGCTTCCCTTCCTCTCTCTCTGCCTGCCTGTGATCTCTGTCTATTAAATAAATAAAATAAAATCTTTAAAAAATAATAATAAAAAATAAAAAGAAGAAGAAAAGGATCTCTGTCATGAGACACTGCATTCAGTATTTTAATCTCTCCTACCTTGCCTTGTTCCATCACTTAAGGGGTCATTACAAACTAAAAAATTAAGTGCCAGGCACCATGCTGCAAACCAGACACAACTATTTTGAGTCTTTTGATCACACTTATTTGTCATAATCCTACCCTTAAAATAGGCATTGTTGATTGTGCTGCTTTTGTTTGCTTAACAGAAACTTTCTATTACTCTACAGAGGTTCTACTCTTTATAAGAATGGAAATCAAAACCTCTAAGTACATGAGAAGCCAATGGAAATCTTATTTATAAATAAAAATACTTGTTCTGCTTCTGATTTTATCAGAAGGGAATATTCAGATTGATTTTCAAAAAACATGTCCATGTAATGCTAATGACATTAGTTCTTTTTAAAAAATAGCACATCAATTTTGTAACACATAGAAGCATCCATAAAAAGCAGGAAATACATCAAAATGTTTATATTATCTGTAGACTTATAAATGATATTTCCTATTGTGTTCTTTAGAGAAACTCTACAATGATATGTATTATTTTTATTATCAGAAAAGATAATTTTTAAAAACTTTTCAGCTATACCTATTAAAATTCTACTTCCAAAGGAACATAAGTAAGTGCTCCCTCTGTTGGCTACACAAAGAGTTCCCAAAAGATAAGGGTAGTAGTTAGAAACTAATGAACATTTCAAATTAAATTGTGTCAAAAGGCAATAATACTCAGACTACGAACTTCAGAGTAAGCTGACACAAACTGATAGGATATTAGAAAACCTAACTACTCACTTCCTATTCTTTCTTCCCTAAATTCCTCTAGTTACTCACCCAATTTCTTCATACCCTTAAACCCTTTTCTCCCTACACAGTAACCCATTATCTATTGATTATCCATGTAACGAAGCAGGGTTTTATGTATCAAGAGCCTGGATTAAGTTTTAACTTGGTTTTCCCAAAAATATATATATGTGCCCTTCAATATCCCTAGCTCCAAGCCATCCCTACTTATATATATTTTTTTATTTTTTTATTTTTTTAAATTTTTTTATTTTTTACCTACTTATATTTTAATCTAGTTGAGTCATTTAAAACAAAATGGTTATTGGGACGCCGGGGTGGCTCAGTTGGTTAAGCGGCTGCCTTCAGCTCAGGTCATGATCCCGGTGTCCTGGGATCGAGTCCCACATCGGGCTCCTTGCTTGGCAGGGAGCCTGCTTCTCCCTCTGCCTCTGCCTGCCTCTCTGTCTGCTTGTGCTCGCTCTCTCTCTCTCTAACTAATAAATAAATAAAAAAAATTTTTTTAAATGGTTATTTAAAGACAGTAGAACAATGTCCTAAAAATTCTGAGCAACACTGATTTTCAATCTAGACCTCTATACTCAGCCAAATCATTAATCAACTATGGGAATAAAATAAAAATATTTTTCAGATATGTAAGAACTCAACTTACCTCTACTATACCCTTTATTAGGAAGATAATGGAGGATCTATCACAGTAAAAGGAGGAATGAAGTCATATTACCTGACTAGTGACAGACATAAAGCTTTTAATAATGCATATAGGTAAAAGAAGAATGCAAAGAAAAATATACAACAATTATTACTGTACAAGAAAAAGTTGCACAAGAAGGAAACATAGTACACTACTTGATTCTTCAATGGGCCACATTTCTGTGACTACAGTATTAACATTTCCTTCTGATTTAAAGGGAAGTTACAATATAAATACAAAGAATAAGAGAGGGTATCTGGGTGGCTTAGTTAAGAGTCCAACTCTTGATTTCAGCTAAGTCATGATCTCAGGGTCATGAGATCAAGCCCTGCATCAGGCTCCACACTGACCATGGAGCCTGCTCTCTCTCTCTCTCTCTCTCTCACTCTCTCTCTCTCTCTCTCCCTCTCCCTCTGCCCTTCTCCCCTCCCACTCACACTCATGCACTCTCTCTAAAAAAAAGAAAGAAAGAAGAACTAGAGATGTGGAATGATGCCCCTGTAATAGAACAAAATCTTCATCTACCTAGTAATCAGCTGATAAATAATACAGACATTTTTTAAATAAAAGAAAATAAATGTCAAAAGAAATAGCTAAAAGACTCAAAAAGTGATTGCCAAACTTCTGCTAGACAAGATGGTATAGACACGTTTCTCCATACTTCTCCCCACTTAGAACAACTATAATCCCGGAAATAACATAAGTGACTTGTGAAAATTCTGGAAAGAATTGTGGAAGGCGGTAAGAAAGCAATAAGCTGATTTGGGAGCCCAAGACAGAAGAATAATGAAGTAACGGGGTGTCTTACCAACAGAAGAAAGTGACGCACACCCAGTGGTTCATCACCTCCATACTAACTCACTCTTCCTCTTAATCAAAAGGGAGCCTCTTCTACATCAAGCAAGCCCTGCACCACCACACAGGAATGTGAACCCCTATAAATAGGGAGAAAGGAAGCTGGGCCTGAAACACCCCTCCCCAAAAGAGAGATATCCAGTCAGTCAGGGAACACAAGCATAAGAAGCAATTCTTATTCACCAAAGAAGCAATTCACCAAAAGAAGCAGCCCAATTTGGGAGGCCTCTTTATCTCCACGGCCCTCTCCTCATCTCAAAGGCAATGAGAGTAACCAGGGGACACCTGCAAAAAAGATCTAGTCACAACATGCAATGCAGCCAGAAGTGTCTTTGACCCCAGTGGACCCAGATCTCCTCCCCTACAAGAACTTGCCAGACAAAAAAGACAGAGGGGAGATGTACCAATAAGGGAGATCTCTACACAACAAACATAAAACTATCTCTATCTCTATCTCTCACAGGTTTGGGGGATCACAACACAACAAATACCCAGCAAGGGAAGCTACTGGTCCCTGTGTGCCTAAGACTGTTTCCCCACAAATAGAAACCTAGGAGCTCAGCCTAGGGAACTTCCATCTATTCCCTCAGGTACTGGCACAAGAATTGCTAAGCGGATCAAAACAACATCACAAAGTTCTAAAAATTAATGTATCATCAGAACCACAGATCACAAAAATAAGCCAGGATCTATGTGCTAAATATTAGTAGGGTAACCACCTGCTAAAATAAAACAGTTAAATAGTAACCAGCATTTCCTAAAATAGATAAAATGTCCCGAATACAATTGGAAATCAGTTTTTATACTAAGAACTAATACTATCAAAAGAAAATGAGAAAAGACAACAAATGATGCTGACAATTAAATGAATCTGAATCTGGAATTATCTGCTAAGGATCTTTTAAAGTGGCCATGGATTTCAACACTCAATTGCAAATTCTCTCGAAACAATGAAACAACAAGCGGTCCCCCAAGAAAGGAATTATAAAAAAGGACCAAATGGAAAATTTTGCAGCTAAAAAAAAAGTACATACAGTTTGAAAAGAAAGAAAAAAACTACAGGGACATGATAATCTACATAGGAAATCCCAAGAAATCCGTAAGAAATGCAGAGTATACTAATAAGTGAGTTCAGCAAAGTCAAGACTGTCAACCTTAAAAGTAAAACAGGTAGTTTTGTTCCACCAGCAAAATGGGTTTATCTGGGAATAGCAGAGGAATTACAGCTCAAGATACGCAAGCTATGGCAATCCATAGGCAAGTCTGGAAACCAAAGGGGAAGAACTTCATAAAGAAAAAGAAGTTGGAAGGAGTGGCTTTGAATGAATGTCCAATAGCGGAAAGTGAGAGTTCATGGCGATGACAGTTTCTCATTGGCTGAGCTTGTCCTAAACAAAGGGAAATTCTTCCTTCCTCCTGTGGAGTAGTAAAGTAGGCCTCTTCCAATTGGGAATGCAAGGTACTTCTCTTCCACTGGGGTCTGCAACTGATGAGTGGTACGATGTGAGAGCTCCCATTTCTGACCTCCCATCTCCATTCTAAATGAGGTTTCCTTTATTCAGGCTTCACATTTCCCCCTTTTGATTAGAATCCTTCTCTGAAAGCATTACTGCTCAAGTCAGGTTTTCCATACTTAGTGGTTTTGTTCCTTGATGCTAGGAAGGACTTTTCCTGGTTGTTGCGTTGCATGTCAGAGGAAAAATGCACAGCAGCTGGAAACCATTAAAGGACACAGTAGGGTAACAAGGAAGGTTAGAGGGGAGAATTCTCAGCATTTCTTATCTAAGACCTATATTCTTACCAAGGTCATACACATTAGAGATCACCTCAAAGCATCTGGGTATATCACTTCTACAAAAGTTTGACAGCCACAGGTACAAGGCTTAAAAATAGCTAAACAAAGCAGAATCACAAGTAATATGGCAAATCCAGTTTGTATGATGGTTCTAAACTAGAAGCCTAAACCTGAAGGTAACCAGCTAAACAGGTCAAAAGATGAGAACCATTAGACAAAACTTGATTTAACTAATGGGCTTCTTCTCTGATCTAGTATAACTGAACTTCTATCTCTCCAGAGGCATTCATCCATGTGCAACAGGTAGTATTTGCTATTGCACAAACACTCCCTTGTTTAGCAAGTAGTAATCAAGGGCTATGCAACTGTTCATGACTACTTTAGCCAATGAGCCAAATGATCACAGTTGGGCTATTACTGTTCTGGCTGTGCAATCAGCTAGCTCACCTAACGTTAAGTACTTATTTTTTATCAAGCCCTTACTGGAACTTATTGCAACCCAGAGGAAAATGGCTCTGCCTATGGAGGCAAACCCATAGTCATGTACATGTCTTAGAAGTTCCTTTTTAAGACAGCCATAGAGGTTTAACAGGGCAGACCACTGGGAAGCTTCTGATTTATTATGGATATTGAAAGGAACAGTTAAAACATCCCAATAAACAATGACCTCCAATTCCCCAACTATCTGAACATTCATATGCCCTTGGGTACTGCTGTCCACTATAGACAAAAAACTGAAACCAGATACAGTGCAGAGGACTACAGCCAAAGTCTGTTTATTGACCAGTCTATTTGCTGGAATTTCCAAATTAACTTTCCAAGCGAATTATCTGAGGAATTTGGGTGACATTATGTGAGGTTCCATCCCACTATTCAAAGGGTCTTTTCTAAAATCCTTGCAATGAGCATGTAGCCCATTTCCCTTGAGTACATGGGAACAGATTATAACAAATTGGTTACAAGTAACACCAAGGGATCTCCAAAATCATAAACAGATGAGGGTTTCTGATGACAGTCCAGATCCTCTTAGCCAATGGCCTGGGAGATACAAATGATATCTTTCCAGGCCAATGCCAGAGAAAAGGAAAAAAAAAAAAAAGAAGAAAGGTTTCATGTTTAAAGTAGGAAATCTGGATCTAATGTCTTAGAAGGAAGCAGTCTACTCTGACGTCTGATTATCATCTTCCTCCATAGAGTCTCCAGCATTGCACAGGATCAAATGACAGGTGGAAACTTCTTCAGCTGTGAAACATGTAGTTAAGGCTCAAGTCCCTGAAGTTTAGCTGCCATCTCAGTAATGAGAAAGATTTGGTATTGTCTGTTCCAAAGAGATTCAAGGGCAGTCTTAGTTGTTAGTGAGTCTTAATCAAAAGACTGTGAGAAAACCACAAATGTTGGTTTTGAGAATCATAGCCAGATATTTCAGGAAACTAGGAGAATTCAGGATCCAGTCCAGTTTACAAGTATATAACAAAATCTCAAAGTCAATCAACAAGATTAAAATCTAATACAAAGGTGGAAACATAATTTTTGTCTCTATAATTATCCACATTTTTAACCAAAGATAATCATAGTAAAACTTATTCCTTTGCATTAAACTTGGCCTAATTATTCTCATAAGTGTAGGATGAATAGCAACTGACCATATCAGCTTTTTGGTTTTTTTTTTTAAGATTTTATTTATTTATTTGACACAGAGAGAGAGGTCACAAGTAGGAAGAGCAGCAGGCAGAGAGAGAGGGGGAAGCAGACTCCCCGCTGAGCAGAGAGCCAGATGCGGGGCTCGATCCCAGGACCCTGAGATCATGACCTGAGCTGAAGGCAGAGGCTTAACCCACTGAGCCACCCAGGCACTCAGACCATATCAGTTTTTACTAAGACTACTTTGCTGGAACTTTTCATAAGGACTCTCAGACTAACCTCAAAGCCAGGAAGCCACACCAAGGACTGCCCAGCCCATTTGCCTGCAATACCATTTCAAGTCAAAGCCAGTGTCTCCAATTGTGTCCTATTACAAAGCAACAGATTTTTTACTGAACTTACAAAAATAACTATATAGTTATGAAAAGACTACTCAAAAGGGCTTCCAAATTCTGGAGGAATCAAGTAGACAGAAAAACTATCAAGTGTTTTCACCTTAGTTTACAAAGGTTATACTTTATCAAATTGTTGTAAGTCACAGATAACTTGAGAAAAGGGCTTTCTTAAATCTGCAACCAAAAACAAAAATGAAGTATTGAGGAACCAACAGTATTTCAAAGAGTCATAAAAATTATAATCATTCTTCTCAATTCATTCAATCCCATGTAATTAGCACTTGTTTTGCTCAAGTCCAGTTTTACTACTAGTCCTAGAAATTCTAGTTCAGCTTTAAGATCTTAATCAGAAACCTATACTTGTTGAAGGGGTGCAGGATAAGATGCCCCAAAATATGCCACTTTAGCATAAAGACTATTTTGAGTTAAAAGTATTAAATACCCAACAGATCAGGGGAAAGCACTCTGCCTCATCCATAACTGCCTGAATTTACATTGGGAAGGAGAGCAAGCAAAGAGAAAGCCATGAAGAAAAAAGACCCCTTTACCTAAGGAACTCATCTGCATAACAGGGCAACCCTGTTTTTCCAAACATCTTCCACTTTCTTGCTAATGGTTTCCTCCCCTTTGTGTCCTCAGATTCTACCTCATTTAAGCCTCATGTTGCCTCACTATCTTTGAAATTTCATGTTGGTGTGGATTCCCCATTCCTACCCCTACTAAATGTTACCTTCTCCTGTCAATCTGTCTTATGTCAATTTGATTCTAAATCCAGCCAGAAGAACCACAGGGCAGAGGGAGGGCTTTCTCCCCAACATTGTCCAAAGTCCTTTCCATGAATCTCCTTGAAGATGAGGCACTTTTGCAGAATACTTTTATAAAAGCATCAGAATAAAACAATAACTGTCTGTAAAAAGACTTAAAGATGCTCATTATTAAGGACCTAATGGGAGATTAGCATAACAGAATGGACAAATTTGGTCATTTATGTAACATGCAACATTTTAAAATAATGAGAACTATGACTTATAAGCAACATTACACCATATCAGATTTCCAAGAATCTCACACAATTTCTGGAACATTTACAACATATATCTATGATATATACCACATAAAATATATACAAGAATAAATACGAAAATAAGGCTCAGTAATACTTTTTTGACAATGCTTCCTGATGTGGAAATATTAGGGTTAGAGCAGTTAGGAAAGAATTCTTGAGACATCTTTGTACAAAAAAGTGGTTTTATTAAAACACGGGGACAGGACCCATGGGCAGAAAGAGTTGCACTGGGGTTGTCATAGATGACCAATTATATACTTTCAAATTGGGAGGGGGTTAGGGATAAAGTAGGTCTCTAAAGAATTGTTAAAAGCAATGTTTCCAGAACCTGAAGGGGGTTAGCTATTGCTAGGAAAAAGTCATTTATTACTGTCTAATAAAACCTTAGCCATGAGAACCTTTAGATGTATATCAGTGGGCCACATGGTTGGAGGATGACTGCCAACATATATACATGTGGCGGGGGGGAGGGGAGAAGAAAGGAATTTTCCAAAGTAAATTTTATATGTTAAAGTAGACTTATAGGATCCTGGGAGGCGGAGGGATAATGTTAAGCTAAGACTGGCTTTTGGCCTTAGCAAGGTTTCAACAACCAGGCAGTGGAGTTCCTTGAGGAAGGTCATGCTACCTGTTTCAGGGACTTGTCAATGGGTTGTAGGCGGTAAGGAAATTTAATTTTTTTCTTTTGCCTTTGTTTCCCATTATCACTTCCTATATAATGTAACAAATCAGATTAGCCTGACTAGTTTAACACCTTTTTATAATGAGAAAGAACAAAATCTTTGGAATTGTTCCAGGAACACTCTGGAATATCCTGAAGTTAGCTTGGAGTTAAAGACTTCATTTAGGATTTAATTTTGAGGGGTACTTGGCTGACTTAGTTGTCAGAGCATGCAACTCTTGATCCTGGGGTTGTGAGATGGAGCCACATATTGGATGTATAGATTACTTAAAAAATAAAATATTAAAAAAAAAAAGAATTTGATTTTGGAAATTTGTTAAAAATATCAAAGGTTTTGGGGCACCTGGGTGGCTCAGTGGGTTAAAGCCTCTGCCTTCAGCTCGGGTCATGATCCCAGGGTCCTGGGATCGAGCCCCACATCGGGCTCTCTGCTCGGCGGGGAGCCTGCTTCCCCCTCTCTCTCTGCCTGCCTCTCTGCCTACTTGTAATCTCTGTTTGTCAAATAAATAAATAAATAAATAATTTAAAAAAATATATCAAAGGTATTAAAACATTTGGCCAAATAGGATCACTGGTCACTGTGAAACAACATTTAGTTATCTATTTATCAAAATTATTTGTCAAAGATTTCACAAATACAGAAGGTTACACAGTTCTGAGAAAAACCGCTCTCTAAGTATCTGTAGACTAAGTAATCAAAGATCTGATAAAGACAGCAAAAGAAATTTATCTGATGAAAAGGTCATTTAAAAAGTAAAGAAAAGGGGTACCTTGGTTAAGCACCCAAATCTCAGTTTCAGCTCAGATCATAACCTCAGGGTCATGGGATCAAGCCCCACATCAGGCTCTGTGCTCAGGGAAGAGTCTACTTGAGATTCTCTCTCTCCCTCCCTCTACCCATCCCACTCAGTCTTTCTCTCTAAAATAAATAAATAATCTTTTAAAAATAAATAAATAAAAGGGGTGCCTGGTGGCTCAGCCAATTAAGCATCTGCCTTCCTTCCCCTCAGGTCATAATCCCAAAGTCCTGGATCAAGCCCCATATCAGGCTCCCTGCTCAGCAGGGGGTCTGTTTCTCCCTGTGCTCCTCACCCCACTCAAGCTCTCTCTCTCTCTCTCAAATAAATAAAATCTTTAAATAAATAAATAAATATTTTTTAAGAATATAAAGAAGAAACTTTGTTTACAATTTCTTAAAAGAACAATAGTTCAGGAAAACTGTCCTTTTAACAAGGAAAAAACGCATTCTAATTTTGTACCAGCTTACTTTTGATATTAAAACTAATTTAATTAAATTCATTCCAATCTTCAGCCCTGATCATACATAAAATGCCTTTCCTAAGATTCTTTCCCCACATTTTACAACTTTCTTTTTCTTCAACAAAACACATACCTTCCTTGCATATAAGGATGTTTCCTTTACTACTTCCAGTAGCTTTAATTACATACAATAATTTGAATTCTTAATCCCTAGAAATTTAATTTTTAGTGAAAACTAATAAGTAAACAATTGTGAACTGTTATACCAGCATTCTTTAGATTGGCAAATTTATAAATACATTTCATAACTTCTCAAAGCATTTGCCTTTTGAACTTTCCAATATAGCACCAATACATCCAAATATCCTTACATTTCTCTGTAAGGAGAAACCAAAAACAAACCTTTTTTCAGTAATTACTGTTTAGTATTTATCCTGACCTGGAAATAACATAGTATTTAATGACTATCCACCATTTAAATTAGTAAAACTTAGTTTTCTGTTACTAAAAAGGTTTGGGGAAATTATTTAAGCAGACATAAATATGCTGAAAAGTTCACTGATGAACTTTTATTTTACTTACAACTTTTTAACTCACTTGTTCTTAATAATTATGTTCAGATCAGTCTCAAAATTTTACAAAACATTAAATAGCTAACCATCACCTAATCTTTTTTGCTGAAAATTCTGCAACAGGTAACATGAACTCATTTGACATTTAGTAAACCTATACAGAATATAAGTACTATATTTAATACTGAAAACTAAAAAAGCCCCCAAAACCTGTTTTAATTAAACCAACATACTTAAACTAGCTTTAATACCAAGTTTTTTCCCAGATCACGTGAACATGAAATTTATTTGGATTTTCTATTATATCTCTGATAATTTATGTAAGCACTTCATTTTCTTTAAGCCAATTATTTAGAGTTCTTTTACAAATCAATTCTGGCAATATCCAATCAGAAAAAGAAAATACCACAAATCTACAACACATACATACACAAAGACACATAAAAATAGACACAAAGACCTTATAAATTGCATTTTAAAATTACTGCCATGAATTAGGTACAACAGTATAAAACTCACTAAGTATAAATAAGTTGGATCTACTTAAATGACTTTCCTCCTTTCATTCTCCTTATAATAAGAATTACCTCCCTGTAGAAATACAAATCAAAACCACAATGAGATACAACCTCATACCTGTCAGAATGGCTAAAATGAACAACTAAGGAAACAACAAATGCTGGAGAAGATACAGAGAAAGGGAACCCTCTTACACTGTTGGTGGGAATGTAAAATGTACATACTGAAAAACAGTATGGAGATTCCTCAAGAAGCTAAAAATAGAGCTACCCTACAATTCAGCAATTGCACTACTAGGTATTTACCCCAAAGATACAAATGTAGTGATCTGAAGGGGAAACTGCACCCCAGTGTGTATAGCAGCAATGTCCACAAGAGCCAAACTAAGGAAAGAGCCAAGATGTCCACCAATGGATGAATGGATAAAGAACAAATACTTACCAGTTACATCGACATGGATGAAACTGGATGATGTTATGCTGTACAAAATAACTCAATCAGATAAAGACAATTATATGGTTTCACTAATATGAGGAATGTAAGAAACCATACAGAGGATCATAGGGGGAGGGAGGAAAAAATGGAATGGGAAGAAATCAGAAAGAGTGAGAAACCATGAGAAATTCTTAACTATGGGAAAGAAACTGAGGATTGCTGGAGGGGTGATGGGTGGGAGGGTGGGGTACTTGGGTGATGGGCATTAAAGAGGACACATGATGTGAT
>ML105198.1:47561-66105 GCA_003697995.1 Taxidea taxus jeffersonii
CTAATAAAAGAGAATAGAAAACAGCAATACGAGTTACATCTTATATATTAGTCTTGAAGTTTTTTGTCGAAGGTATCTTTTATCTCTTTAATTTTTTATCACCTTTTGCAACGAATTTTCAATGGAACTATTTTGGAATTTTGAAACTTTTAGAGTTTGCTGCATGCCAATTAAAACAGATATTCTGGGTTTGTTGTTTGTTAATTTCAAAGCCAACACTTTTTAATTTAGCTTTAGAAAAATAAGTTGGCAAGACTGACAGTTTCCCATAATAGTTCCCAAAATTCTAATATTAGCCAAGTTGGTCCATTTAGGTAAGAATGTGCATTAGGTACCCCTGGGTGGCTCAGTCAGTTAAGCATCCAACTCTTGATTTCAGCTTGCTTCAAGATCCTGGGGACCCCCATTGGGCTCCGTGCTCAGTGGAGAGTCTGCTGGAGATTGTCTCTCCCTCTGCCCCTCCCCCTACTCATATGCACATGAACGTGAACATGCTCTCCAAAATAAATCAATAAATCTTTAAATAAAACATGCATTAGAAGAGATCCTAGTTTTTAAACATGAAACAGGCTGAGGTCCCTGGGTGTATGGGCTCTCATGAGTGAGGTTCCAGGATTAGGATGGCAGTACTCAAAGCCAGAGTTAAAGGACAACAAACAAGTACTCACGGAAAACAACAAAACCGTCACAAAAACTGAAAGAACAAAGCTTTTAAACAGACCCCAAATAAAGCCTAGAAAGCTCAAAATGCAAAGCTTTTTGCAAAGAGGAAACTTAGCTTCGAACTTCAAGGTTAGCAAGAAAGCAATGAGCTTTTAACAGGCTCACTGGGTACTGGCACCTGTTTACTCACCTACCTAGGAATTCTTGGGGGGTCTTCTCTAGGTCACACTTTTCTATTACACCAAGTTATAGGACTTTAAAAGTAAAGCAGCCAGTTTTATTTTACCAGCAAAATGAATTTCTTTGGGAATAGCAAAGGAACTATAATTTAGGATATGCAAGCTATGGCAAACTATGCTCACAGGATAGGAATGTGACATTGTAGAAAAAAGGAGGAAATCAGAAGAAGATGCTTTGAATAAAAGTCCATTGGAGAAAAGCAAGAGTTCACAGTGCTGCTATTTTTGAGTTAATTTCTTATTGTCTGAACTTGTGACTGGACAAGCAAAAATTCTTCCTATCTTCTGCAGAGTAGTAAAATAGACTTCTTCCTGTTGGAAATGCAAGATGTCCAAAAAGACATCTTTTTCTCTTGGGGCACACAACTGGCAATGAGTGGTGGGCTGTAAAAGCTCCCCTTTCTGGCCTCCCAACTTCACTGTAAATGAAACGTCCTTGATTCAGTTGAACAAAATATTGCATCAATGCATAAAAATCAATCTAACTTTAAATACTGTATCAATCTAACTTTAAATACTGACAACATACATGTAGGAACTAAAATTTTAAACGCAAATTTAAAATCAAGCCAAAGGAAGTGAAATATTTTGGTATAAACTTAACAAAATGTATACAACACCTACATGGCAAAAAATTGAAAATACCCATGAAAGAACCCAAAGAAGTCCCTAGTAAATGGAGAGATAAACACAGATTGGAAGATTCACATAATCAAGATGTCTATCTGACCTTAATCTATAGTTTTAATTCATTTACTATCAAAATTCCAACAAGGATTTTGTGGACCTTCACAAATTTAGCTTTTCAAAAATTTAGAGGGAGAATCCAGTAATCACACTACTGGGTATTTACCTCAAATATACAAAAACACTAATTCAAAGGAATGCATGCACCCCTGCATTTACTGCAGCATTATTTATAATAGCCAAGATATGGGAGCAGCCCAAGTGTCCATCAACCGATGACTAGATAAAAAAAAGATATGGGGTGTTTGTGTGTGAAACAGATGCACACACACACACAATGGAATATTACCTATAATAAAGAATAAAACCCTGCCATTTGCAATGATGTGGATGGACCTACAGAAGATTATGCTAAGCAAAATAAGTCAGAGAAACACAAGTACCATTATGATTTCACTCATATGTGGAATTCAAGAAACAAATGGACAAAGGAAAAAGAGAAATAAAACAAGAATCAGACTCTCAACTATAAAGAAAAAATTGATGGTTACTAGAGGGGAGGTGGGATGGGGGATGTTAGGTGAATTAAAGTGAATTAAAGTTAGTGAATTAAAGAATACACTTACCAGGATGAGCACTGAGTAAGGTACAGAATTGTTGAATCACCATATTGTACACCAGAAACTAATAGAACAGTATATGTTCACTAGAATTAGGAAAGAAAAAATTCCACCTTAACAAAAAATTAAGTGGAAAGTTACTCTATCCAATGTTAAAAACTATTATAATGGCTACATTAATCAGAAAGTGATTTTGGCAAAGAAACAGAAACACAGATGAGTGGAACATTTTAAAAACCAGAAACAGACATTAACATATGTGTTCAATTGGTTTTTGACAAAAAAATTAAAAATAATTCAATGAAGGAAGAACTAGACTGTCAATATATAGTACTGCACACACACAAAAAAGGGGGGGGACTTCAATATAACATATTATACAAAAGTTAACTGAAAATACATGATAAACGGGGCACCTGGGTGGCTCAGTGGGTTAAAGCCTCTGCCTTTGCTTCAGGTCATGATCCCAGGGTCCTGGGGAATCGGGCTCTCTGCTCAGCTGGGAGCCTGCTTCCTCCTCTCTCTCTCTACCTGCCTCTCTGCCTACTTGTGATCTCTGTCTGTCAAATAAATAAAAATCTTTTTTAAAAAAATGACGAAGAATAGATTAAGCACAATGAAAACTTCAAAAAAGAGATTAAACAAGGGTAAGAAAAGTACCCACTTAAAGTCACAGAGCTGAAGAATAACTGAAAACTAAACTAGCAGGTTTCAACAGACTAGATGAAGCAGAAGGATTAGTGCACTGGAAAACAGGGCATTGGAACGCACCCAATCACAGAACGGGGGGAAAAAAAGAATGAAAAAGGTGAAGATAGCTTACCTATATGACAACATCAAGTGGTATAACATTTGCATTATAGGGTCCCAGAAGGAGTAGAAAGAGTCAAAAAATTTATTTGAAGAAATAATGGCTGAACACATCCCCAGTTTGTGTAAAGAAAGACATCCAGATCCAGGAAGCCCAGAAAATTCCAAAAAGAAGAAGAAGAAGACAAAGAAGAAGAAGACGAAGAAGACAACGAAGAAGACGACGAAGAAGAAGAAGATGAAGAAGAAGAAGAAAACAAAGAAGAAGAGAATGAAGAAGAAGATGAAGAAGAAGAAGAAGAAGGAGGAGGAGGACCAAAAGAACTGCAACAATACACACTATAAACAAAATGCCAAAAGCTAAAGACAATGAGAGAATCTTAAAAGCCGCAAGAAAAAAGCAACTTATGTACAAAGGAAACCCCCATCAGACTATCAGCACATTTTTCAGCCAGGAAAGCAGGGAGTGGCATAGTATATTCAAAGAACCTGGCAAGGTTATCATTCAGAATTGTAGAAGAGGGGAAGAGTTTCCCAGGAAAAAAAAAATTGAAGGAGTTAATCACCATGAAACCAGCAACAGAAGAAATATTAACAGACTTCTTCAAGCTGAAAAAAGGCACAAGAAAACATAAAAATATAAATCCTACTGGGAAAAGTAAATATGTAATAAAGGTAATGGACTGGTCACTTATAAAACTAGTGTGAAGGTAAAAAAAGTAGTAATAAGACCACCAAAACAGGTAATGCAAAAACAAACTAAAAATATGTAAAATATGGCATAAAAAAAAATTAAAACTGGGGGGTTGGAGAGTGTAAGGAGTAAAAATGTAGTTTTAGTTTTAAAATGCATTCAAACTCAGGCTGCTATCAACTGTAAATAGATTGTTATATGTGTAGGCTGTTACATGTGAACCCCATGGTAACCACAAAACAAAAACCTACAGCAGATAATGAGAAAGAAAACTAAACATAATACTAAGCAAAGTCATCAAACCATAAGGGAAGAGAGCAAGAAAAAAGGAACAGAGAGGAACTATAAAACAGCCAGAAAACAATCTAACAAAATAGAAGTAAATATATGTCAATTATTTTAAATGCAAGTGGACTAAATTCTCCAATCAAGGCACAAAATGGCTGAATTGATTTAAGGGGGTGGGGGGTGGACTATCTATACTACTACAAAAGACTCACCAGAGATGTGAAGAGGTACACAGACTGAAAGTGAATGGATAGAAAAAGATGTTCCATGTACTGGAAACCAAAAGAAAGCTGGAGTGGCTATAGTTATATGAAACAAAATGGACTCTAAAAGAATGTAATAGAAGACAGAAAAGGGGGTATTACATAATGATAAAGGTGTCAATTGAACAAGAGGATGTAACATTTGTAAATACTTAACGTACCCAACAAAAACCCATCCAGTTATAAAAGCAAATATTAACAAATCTAAAGAGAAATTACGAGCAATAGAATGAATAGTAGGGGACTTTCATACTCCATTTAAGTTAATGGATGGATCACTCAGACAGAAAATGAACAGGAAACATCAGCTCTAAATGATATATTAGACCAGACAGACTTAATGGATAAATACAGAACATTCCAGCCAAAAGCAAAAGAATACACATTCTTCTCCAGTGTATTTGGAACATTCTCCAGGACAGATGATCATATGTCAGAACACAAAACAAGGTTCAATAAATTTAGAAAGATTAAAATGTCAAGCATCTTTTTTTAACCAAAATGGTATGAGCCCTCTCACAGAAAACAGAAATCAATTACAAGAAAACTGGAAAACTCACAAATATATAGAGCTTAAGTGGGCCACTGAACAACCAATGGGTAAATGAAGAAATCATATGTGATTTCAGAAATAACTTGAGACAAATGAAAATGGAAATAGTATATACCAAAGGCATGATGCAGCAAAAGCAGTTCTAAAAGGGAAATTGACAGTAAAACATGCCTACTTGAAGAAACAAGAATAGAGGATATATATGATACATATACACACACATACATGCCATAGAACAATGGTCATAAAAAGAAAGAAATCTCACCAAGCATGATAATATGAATAGATCCTAATGATTTTATGTTAAATGAAATCAGTGAGACAAAGACCAAAAAAAAAAAAAAAAAAAAAACCCCTGTATGATCTCACTTATATGTAGAATCTTTAAAAACAAATGAGCAAAACAAAACAAAACACTCATAGAGAGTAGAATGGTGGTTAACAGAAGGGAGGAGCGTTGATGATGAGTGAAACTGGTGAAAGGGGTCAAGGGCTATACATTTCCAGTTATAAAATAAGTGATGGAATGTAATATACACCCTGGTGACCATAGATCATGACCCAAGCCCCCTGCTTGTGCTGTCTCTCGCTCTCTCTCAAATAAATAAATAAAATCATTAAAAATAAAAAACAAGGCTGGGGCGCCTGGGTGGCTCAATGGGTTAAAACCTCTGCCTTCGGCTCAGGTCATGATCCCAGGGTCCTGGGATGGAGCCCCACATCAGGCTCCCTGCTCAGCGGGGAGTCTGCTTCCCCTTCTCTGCCTGCCTCTCTGCCTACTTGTGATCTCTCTCTCTTGTCAGATAAATAAATAAAATCTTAAGAAAATAAATAAACAAATAAAAAACAAAGCAATTATGTCTAAAATACATTATCATTATGAAAATGCCTCACCAGATCGAGAATATAAAGACATAGCAATCATTTAACAAGAAAAAAAAATAAAACATTACAATCAAATAGAAGTTCAAGAGTTGAATAGTACAAAAACTAAAATGAAGCAGCATTAGACAGAAAATTTGAGCTAGCAGAAGAAATAATCAGCAAACTTTAAGATAGAATAAAACACAAAGGAGAGGGAAATGGCAGAGTAGGGTGACCCTAGACCTGCCTCCTCAGTGGAACACAGCTAAAGATGGGATCATTCTGAATACCCACAAAATCAATCAGAAGTATCAAAGAACAAAGCTCTACATCTACAAACCAGAAGCGACTCATGGAAGATAAGAACTGCAGACATTGTGAGAGAAAAGAGCAGTAGATGCTCCCCAGGGAAGAGCCCTGACTGAAGAGGGAATAGCAAAGACAGAGAAAAAGCATGGCGGGGGGGGGGGGGGGTGGGGGGAGTGAAAACAAGCACAGGGAGCTGCACGAGAAAACTACTGCTCAAAACCACTGATGGGAGGAGGGGCGGTAGTTACATTACCACCAGTTTTCTGTAGACAGTGGAGCATAGATTCAGAGGATTGAGACATAGCCAGGTTCGTGCTTGGGGAATTGACTGGTGCCCCATGGGGAAGCAGAACTGAGACCCACCAGCACTCAGCCTTCAGGATCCTCACAGTCACACAGGGAGAAGTAGCTCCCCAGCTCAGAGTGCATTTGGGAGAGGTGACAAGGCCTCTCCACACAAAGGACTCTGTAGGGGCACTATCAAACTGTCCCACCCACCAAAACAGGAACAAAGATGCTGGCTGAGGGATACAAACTTGCTGCACCAGCTGTGTGTTATGATTTTCCATAAACTCTGAACCTTCGCTTCCTGCTGCTGCCTTCTGCAACAAGCCAGCAGGGCCACAGCTTGAGAGCTTGAGTTCATTTGGAAGAGTGTTAAGACCTTCCCAGAGGCAAAGGACACTGAGGGCACCATCTAATGGTACAGGAGCAAAGTGGCTGGCTGAGGGTTACAAACCCCCTTAGCTCTGGCTGGCTGTGTGTTGCAATTCACCACAAACATCAAACCACTGCTCCCTGGTACTACAAGCCAGCACTGGCCACAATGCAGGGAAGCCCTCCCCCAAAGGATCTGTGCAGGTCCACACCTCAGGGGTCTCTGAAGTATGGAGTTTTGAAACAGAGACATGCCTAAGATAAAACACAGGAGTGTTGCCTGCTTTGGCAGGCAGACAGCTCTGACACAAGCAGGGTGAGGCAGGAGCCAGCTGAAACCAGGGACACAGGAAGGGTCTTTGCACATCTATGAGGGCTCACTAAAGAAGGGTGATGTGCATTTCCCACTCCAGAGATAAGAAGACAAGGCGAAGTCATTTTCTTCTGTCACCCACCAGCTTGATCCACTTCATAAGCTAAGGAGTGCCAAGTAGAGAACAGAGCCCTATACCAAGCTCACTCCCCTTCCCTCTCACCCTGCATGCACCATCTCCACTGGAACAATCCCACCTGAGAAACAGAGCAGCAGGTCCATACCCTAGAAGACCAGCACAAACCCACATAGTGGGATGATTATACGTGCTACAAAACAGTCAACTCTAGGGCAAACAGGATCTAGCAACCTCTGGGGTTCTTTTTGTTTTTTGTTGGTTTCTTTTTGTTTTTGTCTTTTTTTTTTTTGGTCTGTTTTCCTCATGCTTTGTTTTTTAGATACAGAAAGAGCATTTTTTATTTTTTTAATTATATTTTATATTTTCTAATCTTTAACTTTTTTTTTCTTTCTACCTTTTTTCTAAAAACATTTTCAGAACAAACAAAAACACACCTAGGAACTAGCTTCCTATATGTATTTTAACTTATATTCCGTTTAACTTTTTCACTTTTTCATGTTTATTTTTTTGCTCTAATTTCTTTCTTCTATTTTTTCTATCATTTTCCCCACCTTAATGGCAAGACAGAGGAATTCATCCCAAAAGAAAGAACAGGAAGAAATGACAGCAAGAGATTTATTCCATGCATGTATAAATAAAGTGTTTCAACTAAAATTCAAAACAACAACTACAAGGATATTAGCTGGGCTTGAAAAATCCACTGAAGACACTAGAGAATCTGTTACGGAAAATAAAAGAACTAAATTTAATTAGGTTAAAATTAAAACCGCTCTTATTGAAATACAATCAAAAAAGGAGGATCTGGGGTGCCTTGGTGGCTCTGTTGGTTAAAAGTGTGCCTTTAGCTCAGGTCATGATCCTGGAGTCCCAGGATCAAATGCCACACTGGGCTTCCTGCTCAGCAGGGAACCTGCTTCTCCCTCTCCCTGTCTGCAGCTCCCCCTTCTTGTGCTCTGTCAAATAAATAAATAAAATTAAAACAAAAATGGAAGCTCTAGCGGTGCTTGGGTGGCTCAGTAAGTTAAGTCTCCGCCTTAAGTCATGATCCCTGCGTCCTGGGATCAAGCCCTGTGTCAAGCTCCCTGCCCAACCCCGACTATACTTCTTCTCCCTCTCTGCCTCTCCACCCCACTCAGGCACGTGCTCGCTCGCTCTCTCTCTCTCTCAAATAAATTTTTAAAAATCTTTTTAAAAAATAAAGGAATTTGTGACAACTAAACCAACCCTGCGAACCTTTGAGTCAAGAGAAAGCCCAAAAGTAACAAAGACCAAGAAGGAACAGGGACAATCTATAGAACAGTGACTTTACAGGTAATACAATGGCATTACATTCATATCTTCCAATAATTACTCTGAATATAAATGGACTAAATGCCCAATCAAAAGATATAAGGTATCAGAATGTATTAAAAAAATAATAATAAAACTCGATCGAGCCCCACATCGGGCTCTCTGCTCAACAGGGGGCCTACTTCCCCCTCCCCCTCTGCCTGCCTCTCTGCCTACTTGTGATCTCTCTCTCTCTCTGTCAAATTAATAAATAAAATATTTTTTAAAAATAAAAAATAAATAAGTAAATAAATAAAACAAGACCCACTGATATGCTGCATAATTATAAGAGACTCATTTTAGGCCTAACAACACCTCCAAATTGAAAATGAGAGAGTGGAGAAAAATTTACCATGCTAATGGACATCAAAAGAAAGCTGGATTAGCCATACATGTAACATGTATCATACATACATGTATCAAACTAGATTTTAACCCAAGGAGTGTAATGACACATGAAGAAGGACACTACATTATACCAAAGGGGTCTATTCCAACAAAAAATCTAACAATTTTAAATATTTATGTCCTGGGATGCCTGGGTGGCTCAGCTGGTTAAGCATCTGCCTTTGGCTCAGGTCATGATCCCAGGATCCTGGGATCGAGTCCCACATCGGGCTCCTTGCTAAGCAGGGAGCCTGCTTCTCCCTCTACCTATGGATCCCTGCTGTGTGCTCTCTATCTGACAAACAAATAAATAATATCTTTTTTTTAAAAAGTAAATATTTATGCCCCTAACTTGGGGGAAGCCAAATATATAAATCAGTTAATAACAAAATTAAAGAAATTAATTGATTATGATACAATAAATAGAGAACTTGAATACCGCATTCACAGCGATGGACAGATTTTCTAAGCAGAAGATCAACAAGAAAACAAGGACTCTGAATGACGCAATGGACCAGATGGACTTCACAGATATATTCAGAGTATTTCATCCTAAAGCAGCAGAATACACATTCTTCTCAACTGCATATGGGACATTCTCCAGAACAGATCATATACTGAGTCACAAATCAGCACTCAACTGGTACAAAAAGACTGAGATCATACCATGCATATTTTCAGACCACAATGCTCTGAAATTGAAAAGTCAACCACAAGAAGAAATTTGGAAGGACCACAAATACATGGAGGTTAAAAATCATCCTACTAAAGAATTGAATGGGTCAACCAGGAGATTAAAGAAGAATCTTTAAAATACATGGAAGTGAATAGGAATGAAAACTCAACAGTTCTAACCCTTTGGGATGCACCAAAGGTGGTTCTAAGAGGGGAGTATATATCAATACAGGCCTTTTTCAAGCAACAAGAAAAGTCTCAAATACACAATCTAACCTTATACCTAAAGGAGCTGGAAAATGAAAAGCAAATAAAGCCTAATTCCAGCAGAAGATAAAAACAGATTAGAGCAAAAATCAATGATACATAAACCAAAAAAAAAAAAAAAAAGAAAGAAAGAAAAGGTAGAACAGATCAACAAAATTAGGAACTGGTTCTATGAAACAATTGTCTGGCTAGAGGTATATCAAAGAGAAAAGAGAAAGGACCCAAATAAATGAAAGAGGAGAATCAAACTGAGCATCACAGACATACAGTTGTAAGACAATATTATGAGCAATTATAGCCAAAAAATTAGGCAATCTGGAAGAAATGAATGCATTCCTAGAAACAAATGAAAACCAAAAGTGAAACAGGAAGAAACAGAAAACCTAAACAGAACCATAACAGCAAAGAAACTGAAGCAGTAAACAAAACCTCTCAACAAACAAGAGTCCAGGACTGGATGGCTTAGCAGGGGAATTCTACCAAACATTCAAAGAGAATTAATGCCTATTCTTCTGAAGCTGTCTCAAGAAACAAAAATGGAAGGAAAACTTCCAAACTCATTCTCTGAGACCAGCATTATCTTGATCCCAAAACCAGGCAAAGACCCCATCAAAAAGGAGAATTTACAAACCAATATGTATGCAAAAATTCTCAGCAAGACACTAGCTAATACAGCACATTAAAACACTATATAAAAGGAGTAAAAGGATTATTCACCACACCCAAGTGGAATTTATTCTGGCACTACAGGGGTTGTTCAACATTAGCAAACCAATCATTGTGATACATCACATTAATAAAAGAAAGGACAAGACTCATATGATCCTCTCAATTGATGCAAAAAAAGACAAAATACAGCATCCTTCCTTTTTTTTTTTTTTTGATTATTTATTTATTAGAGAGAGAGAACAAGCACAAGCGACAGAGTGGCAGGCAGAGGCAGAGGGAGAAGCAGGCTCCCTGCCGAGCAAGGAGCCCGATGTGGGACTCCATCCCAGGATGCTGGGATCATGACCTGAGCCAAAGGCAGCCGCTTAACCAACTGAGCCACCCAGGTGTCCCTACAGCATCCTTTCTTGACTGAAACTCTCCACAGTGTAAGGAAAGAGGGGACATGTCTCAATATACTAAAAAGTCATCTATGAAAAATCCACAGCGAATATCATCCTCAATGGTGAAAACCTGAGAGGTTTTCCTTGGATCAGGAACAGAACAGGGATGTCCACTCTCACCACTGTTTTCCAACATAATACTGGAAGTCCTAGACTCAGCAATCAGACAACAAAAAGAAAAGGCATCTAAATCGGCAAATGAGAAGTCAAACTCTCATTCTTCACAGACAACATGATACTATATGTAGAAAATCCAAAGACTCCACCCAAAAATCACTAGAACTGATAAAGAAATCAGCAAAATCAAGGATATAAAATCAACTCACAGAAGTCTGCTCCATTTCTATACACTAACAATGAAGCAGCAGAAAGAGAATCAAGAAATTGATCCCATTTACAACTGCACCAAAAACCATAAGACACCAAGAATAAACCTAACTAAAGAGATTTCTGTACTCTAGAAACTACAGAACACTAATGAAAGAAATGGAGGAAGATACAAAGAGATGGAAAAACATTCCATGCTCATAGAATGGAAGAACAAATATTGTTAAAATGTCTATGCTTCCCAAACCAATCTACATATTCAATGTAATCCCTATCAAAATACCATCAATTTTTTTCACAGAGCTGGAACAAATAACCCTAAAATTTGTATGGAACCACAATATACCCCAAATAGCCAAAAGAATGTTGAAAAAGAAAACCAAAGCTGGTGGCATCATAATCCTGGACTTCAAGATATATTACAAAGATGTACTCATTAAGGCAGTTTGGTACTAGCACAAAAACAGACACACAGATCAATGGAACAGAACAGAAAACACAAAACAAACCCCCGACTCTATGGTCAACTAATCTTTGACAAAGCAAAAAAGAATATCCAATGAAAAAAAGAGAGTCCCTTCAACAAATGGTGTTGAGAAAACTGGAGAGTAACATGCAGAAGAATGAAACTGGACCACTTTTCTTATACCATACAAAAATAAATTTGAAATGGATGAAAGACCTCGGGGAGCCTGGGTGGCTCAGTTGGTTGGGTGACTGCCTTCGGCTCGGGTCATGATTCTGGAGTCCTGGAATCGAGTCCCGCATCGGGCTCCCTTCTCAGCGGGGAGTCTGCTTCTCCCTCTGACCTTCTCCCCTCTCTTGCTCTCTCTCTCACTCTCTCTCAAATAAATAAATAAAATTAAATAAAAAAAAAAAAGAAATGGATGAAAGACCTAAATGTGAGACAGAAATCCACCAAAACCACAGAGAAAATCACATTCAGCAATCTCTTTGTCTTCAGCCACAGCAACTTCTTGCTAGACATGTCTCCAAAGCTAAGAGAAACAAAAGCAAAAATGAACTACGGGGATTTCATGGATAAAAGCTTTCCCACAGCAAAGGAAATGGTCAAAAGCAAAGGCAATCTATGGCATGGGAAAAGATATTTGCAAATGACATATCAGATAAAGGCCTAGTGCCCTAGAACTTAGTCACCTGGTGGCTCAAGTGGTTAAGCATCTGCCTTTGGCTCAGGTCATGATCCCAGAGTCCTGGGATCAAGTCCTGCATCAGCTCCCTGCTCAGCAGGGAGTCTGTTTCTCCTTCTCCCTCTGCCTCTCACTCCTGCTCATGCTCGCGCTCTCTCTCTCTCTCTCTTTCTCTGTCGTATAAATAAATAAAATCTTAAAAAAAGAACTTCTCAAACTCAACACCCCAAAAAACAAAAAGTCTTGTCAAGAAATTATCAAAAGATATGAACAGACATTTCTCCAAAGAAGATGGCAACAGCCACATGAGAAAATGCTCAACATCACTCAGCATCAGGGAAATACAACTCAAAACCAAACTAAGATTCCACCTCATACCAGTCTGAATGGCTAAAATTAGCAAGTAAGGAAACAACAAAATGTTGGTAAGGATGCAGAGAAAGGGGAACCCTCTTATTCTGTTGGTGGGAATGCAAACTGGTGCAGCCACTCTGGAAAACTGTAGGAGGTTCCTCAAAAAGTTGAAAATAGAGTTACCCTATGATCCAGCAACTGCACTACTCTAGGTATTTATCCAAAGTGCACAAATTTAGTGATCTGAGGGAGCACATGCACCCCAATGTTTACAGCTGCAAGATCCACAAGAGCCAAACTATGGAAAGAGCCCAGATGTCCATCAACAGATGAATGAATAAAGAAGATATATAGAATATATATATCTATATATACAATTGTATATACAATAAAATATTACTCAGCCATCAAAAATACATAAATATATGTAAATATATATACATGTGTGTTTGATGGAATATTACTCTTATGTGGAATTTAAGAAATAAAACTGATGAACATACGGGAAGGGAAGAAAAAATAAAATAAGATAAAAACAGAGTAGAACACAAATCACAAAAGACTCAACTACAGGAAACAGAGTTACCAAAGGAGAGATTGGTTGGAGGAAGGGATATTTGGTTGATGGGCATTAAAGAGGGCACTTGATGGAATGAGCACTGGGTGTTACATGCAACTGATGAATCACTAAATTCTACCCCTGAAACTAATAATACACTATCTGTTAACTAAACTGAATTTAAATATAATTTTTTTTAAAGTTGAAAAACAAAATTTAAGGAATCCCTTAAAAAGGATTATGAAATTTTAATTTAAAAATTTTGATGAAGTGCCTCCCCTTCCAACTTCATATATGTGGAAGATATTACCAGTTTAGTATTTAATCACTTCACTGACACACTAATAACTAAAGGAGCAGGTCTTAGTTCCCATTATGAAATAGCATAACTTATACATCGTTTAATTTTTTTTTTTGCTTGTTTCTACATCTGTGTTATAGGTGAGACTTGATTCATCTTTTTTGCATGGGATTTTAAAGAGGAAATGATAACTTAAAACATTTTTATATGTGAAAGATAAATGAGTAAAAAGATTCAATTTATATGGAGCTTAAAATAGTTACCTACTTTTTCCCTTCTCACACCAATCTTTTAGAATGGAATATTACTTAAAGGATTAACTTAAAATATAATTGTCTTTAAACACTTGATCTGAAAGTATAGTTTTCACTAAATTTCTTCCCATTTTTATAGGTAAAACATGAGTGGAACATAGCAGGGGGTAAGTTTTTCCATTTTATTTTTTATTGACCCTGGCTGGTAATGAGTAGTTTCTTGGGTTTTGTTTGCTTGTTTGTTTTTGCCTTATACTTGGTGAGAAGTCAAAAGAGAAACTCAAGACACGACAGATTATCTTCTTAGCAGTTTAGTCTCTTTCATCCCAGCTCTTACTTCCTACCCCATCCTGCTTTCCTTACTATCCAGATTAATTAGGCAGCCGATTTTATTATTTATTATTTTTAAGTTATTTTTTAAAATAATCTCTGTACCCAGTGTGGGGCTCAAACTCATGACCCCAAGATCAAAAGATGCATGCTCTTCCAACTGAGCCAGCCAGTAGTCCCAATACCCTATTATTTTAGTGTTTAAGTAAAGTCACACATTTCTACTTTGAGAACATCATAATAATAAAAAAAAAGAACATCAAAATCACTCTTCACTTCAGAGTGTGCTTTGCTTCTCTGTGGGGTTATACCTTAGGGATCTTCTTCTCCTTTAAATTACTGATAAAAATGGTCTTGCTTTATATGTTGTATGTCCTGCTTTATATGTAGCATATTATTTTGTTAAATATATATTAGGAAAAAAATAAAATAATAAGAAAGGCAAGGAGGTAGAATGATTTTTATAAATCTGCATGGATCATTTTAGATCTATAGATGATGTTTTTTTCGACTTCGTTTAGTTAAGGTGTGCAATATTTATTTAACCTTTCTAGTTAACATTTTTTTAAAAATTCTATGCTTTTGAAATACGGGAAAGAGTCACTGACTTTGAAACTCACATTTTCCTTTTTTAAATGTCAATTTTTGCTTTGGCTTTATGATCATCAAACATAATTCCGTAGATTAAACAGTCTAGATGCACTGATCTTAAAAAGGGAGACTTTAAGTCCTATATTCACCATGAATATTTAAACTGTCTCATGATAATGCATTTTTGGTTTGTGTTTGATACAAATGAATTTGTTGACTAAACATTAGCTTAATAAAAATTATAAACCTCAGAAAAATAAGAGTTCAGCAAAGTTGCAAAATACAATCTCAATATAAAAAATCAATTGTATTTATACATATAAACAATGATCAATACATAAATGAAATTTTTTTTAATTGTGCTAATAAAACCATAAAAGACTCAAGTAGAGAGAACAAACCGAGGGTTCCTGGAAGGGAGGTTGGGGGGAGCTAAATGGGGTGATGGGTATTAAAGAGTGCACTTGTAATTAGCACTGGGTGTTGCCTGTAATAGATGAATCATTAAATTCTACCCCTGAAACTAATAATACACTATACATTAACTGAATTTAAATAAAATCTAAAAAAAGAAAAAATTGCACTACTAGTACCAAAAAGAATAAAGCACTTAAGGAATACATGTAACCAAAAAGGGGCAAGACTTTCACAGTAAAAACTACAAAATACAGTTGAAAGAAATTAAAGATCTAAGTAAAACAGAAAGACAGCCCATGTTCATAGACTGGAAAAGGGAAACTTAATCTTTTTTGAGAGAGAGAGTGAGAGTGCAGGGAGAGGGGGAGAGGGAGAGAGAGAGAATCTTAACCAAGCTCCATTCCTAGCATGGAGCCTGACCATGGTCTCAGGGTCTCATGACCCTGAGATCATGACCTGAGCCAATATCAAAAGTCAGACACAACCAACTGATCCACCCAGGTACCCTGGAAAATTGATATTAAGATGACAATACTCTCCTATTTACAGACTTAATCCAATAAAAATCCCAGATGGCTGTTTGCAGAAGCTGACAAGCTGATGTTATTATTCACATGGAAGGTCAAGGAACCCAGAACAATTTTAATACTCTTGAAACCTAAAAAAAATTAAGGACTTCACAAGCTACAATAATTAAGAAAGTATGGTACTGGCATAAAGATAGCACATACATCAATGGAAGAGAATTCATAGTCAAGAAATAAACTTACATTTATGGTCAGCTGAATTTTAAAAAAAGCCAATTAAATAGAGTGGAAAAAGAATAATCTTTTCAACTAATGGTGTTGGGACAACTGGATATCCACACACACAAAAATTAACTCAAAGTTAACCACAATTTTAAATAAAAAAGCTAAAACGATAAAACTCTTAGAATAAATCTTCATGGAGCACCTGGGTGATTCAGTTGGTTAAGCATCTGCCTTTGGCTCAGGTCATGATCCTGGAGTCCCAGGATGGAGCCCCACATCAGGCTCCTTACTCAGCTAGGAGTCTGCTTCTCTCTCTCCCTCTGCTTCTTCCCTACTCATGCTCACTCAATCTCTCTCAATAACCCACTCTCTCTCTCAAATAAATAAAATATTTTTTAAAAGGTGGGGGGAAGGGGTAGTACCTCAGTCACTTAAGCATCTGCCTTTGGCTCAGGTCATGATCCCAGGGTCCTAGGATCAGGCCCTACACTGGGCTCCCTGCTCAGCAGGGGGTCTGCTTCTCCCTCTCCCTCTGCCCCTCCGCCTCCCACTGCTCGTGCTCTCTCTCTCACTAATAAATAGATAAATAAAATCTTTAAGAAAAAAAAAAGAAAGAAATCATGATTTTGGGTTTGGCAGTGATTTCTTAGGACATCAAAAGTATAAGCAAAGAAAGTACTAATAGATTGGACTTCAAAATTTTAAACATTTGTGCTTCAAATGACACCATCAAAAAAATGGAAAGATAGCCCACAGAATGGGAGAAAAGATTTGCAAATCATGTATCTGATAAAGGAGTGGTATAAGAACTTATAAAGAACACTTTATAAAAGTAAAAAGATAAATAATCCAACTAAAATATGGGCAAACAAATAGATATTTCTTCAAAGAAGATATAAAGATGACCAATAAGCACTTGAAAAGACATTCAAATCATTAGTCATTAGGGAAATGTAAACCAAAACCAAAACAATGAGATAATACTTTCTACCCAGTAAGCTGGCTAAAATCAAACGAAACACAATGACAAGTGTTGACAAGGACATGGAGAAATTAGAATCCTCATTTCTTGCTGATGAGACTATAAAATGATACAACCTCCTTGGAACAAAGTTTGGCAGTTCCTTAAAATTTAATCTCCGAATTATCATACGGCCCAGCAATTCTACTGGTATGTTTATAGCCAAGAGAAATGAAAACGTAGGTCTACCCAAAAACTGGTACACAAAGGATCATAGTATTACTCCTAACAACCAAAAAGTAGAAATAATCCAAATGTCCATCAACTGATGAATGGATTTTTTTAAAGTAGTATATCCATGCAATGGAAAATTATTCAACTATAAGGAGGAATAAAGTAACAACAATGGTTGCACATTGAAAACATTATGCTAAGTGAAAGAAGCCAGTATAACAGACCAGATGTTATTCCCCTTACATGAAATGTCCAGCATAGGCAAATCCATACAGACAGAAAGTAGCTTTGTGGTTGCCATGGGGTTTCTTTTAGGGTGACGAAAATGCTCTGTAATTAGAGATATTTGCCCAACTCCATGAATACACTAAAAATCAAAGAACTATATATTTTAAAAGGACAAATTTATTATTGCGAAATCACTCACACACTGCCAGTGTGACTGTAATATTGTACAGCCACTGTCAGAAACAGTTTGTTAGTTTATTATAAAACTAAACATCCAGGGGGGCCTGGCTGGTTCAGTCCAAAGAGCAAGCAACTCTTGATCTCAGGGTTGCAAGCTTGAGCCCCACACTGGGTGTAAAGATTACTTAAAAACACAATCTTAAGGGGCGCCTGGGTGGCTCAGTTGGTTAAGCCTCTGCCTTCCGCTCAAGTTATGATCCCAGAGTTCTGGAATCCAGTCCTGCATCGGGCTCCCAGCTCCATGGGGAGTTTGCTTCTCCTTCTGACCTTCTCCCATCGCAAGCTCTCTCTCTCTCTCTCAAATAAATAAATAAATAAAAATCTTAAAAAAAAAAAAATACAATCTTAAGGGATGCCTAGTAAGCGTCTCAGCCTTCGGCTGAGATCATGATCTCAAGGTCCTGGGATAGAGTTCCACATCAGGCTCCTTGCTCAGCAGGGGCCCTACTTCTCCTTCTGCCTGTTGCTCCCCCTGCTTCCAATGGTGCAAGTGCTTACACTTTCTCTCATGAATAAAATCTTTTTAAAAAAAATACAATCTTGGCGGCACCTGGGTGGCTCAGTGGGTTAAAGCCTCTGCCTTCGGCTCAGGTCATGATCCCAGGGTCCTGGGATTGAGCCTAGGGTCCTGGGATCGAGCCCCAAATAGGGCTCTCTGCTCAGCAGGGAGCCTGCTTCCCCATCTCTCTCTCTGCCTACTTGTGATCTGTCAAATAAATAAATAAAATCTTAAAAAACAAACAAACACCTAAACATCCAAATACCATATGACCCAGCAATTACATTCCTGGGCATTTATCTTAAAAAAAAAGAAAACTTATGTTCAAACAAAAATCTGTACACAAGTGTTCATAGCAGCTTTATTCATAACAGCCAAAACTGGAAACAGCCTGGAAGTCCTTCAACAAGTAAAATGTTGAGCCAAACTGTAGTAAATTCATTCCATGGAATATTACTGAGCAATAAAATGAAAAAA
>RCUC01144347.1:0-38362 GCA_003697995.1 Taxidea taxus jeffersonii
TTTTTTTTTTTTTTTCCTCCTAAATTCATTTGCAAAGGGAATGGAAAGTATATCATCATTTTTGCCTTCTATAGAAAGAGCTGATGAATTTATTTAGGGGGAAATCATTTCTCTTGGGAGGAGCGATCTAATACTCTCAATGATGGGAACCATTTAGAAGCATCCAGAAAGTGGGGGTGGCAGACTTGGGGGTGAAGCTGATGGTGTAATACTTTCCTGTTTATATATGCATGGGGCAGTCTTTCTGACCTGAGTGCTTAATTTTAAGGAAGTACCAAGCATGTAATGGTGCTTTAAACCACCTCCCTTCATATCTCCCCTAAGGAAAGCGAAGGTGAAGTACAGTTTTTTTTAAGAATGTGATTCTTTCTAGAGATCAAAACAGAGAAGGAAAACAGTCATGTTTAGGTAAAGGCACTGAATTACACTATCTCCTGCACCCCCATCCCCCTCAAGGAAAAATGCTAAGGAACTTGAGAAAAGAACCAGCTCAGGTGGCTCAGATTTCCACTGACACTAACAAATTTTCCCTAGTGGAGAACAGATAACCTTGCTCTGGGCTCCACGGGGCTGAAGACAATTTCCTGTAAAGCCTACTCAAGTCCTTTTTAGGACCGCCCGTCACCCACTCTGGATGTCTAAGACAACTGGGCAAGCTAATCTCTGCAGGGAAGGCATTTCTTCCCCAACTCATGCGTGCTTTTAGCCTTTTCATAATCAGTGAACCATTTCCAGGCCCAACAGGGCTTATGGAAAGGAAGAAGTCGGCAGAACCGAGTGTTAATGAGCTGGGCAGAGGTAATGTTCTCCATATTGGCACTACATTTTCCGACATCCCAGTGTGTGTGTGTGTGTGTGTGTGTGTGTGTGTGTGTGTGTGAGTGACTCAAACTAGAAGAGATGAGATGGCAAATCAGGGTTAGTGGATCCTCTGCTGATTGTTGGTTTGGCCCAAGTACATCATCACAAGGGCATTTAATGTACTTTCTTGGTACTTTAATTGTTTTTTCTTAAGATTTTATTTACTTGAGAGGGGGAGAGAGAGAGAGAGAGAGAGAGAGAGAGAGAGAGAGAACAGGGACGAGGGGCAGAGGGAGAGGGAGATAATGTTAAAACAAAATGAAATCTGGCAAAAAGTCTCCCCCCGCCCCAGGAATTCATTGAAACAGATCAAATAAAACATTTGAGGGTGGGTCAGAACAGAGGTAACTTTTAATGTTTTTAATTGGTTCATTGACTCTATGACTCCTTCAGGACTGGGTTGGGAAGCCAGCTTGGGCCAGGAGGACCAGGAGGGCATGAGGACCATGGCACTGAGGGCTCTGCATGTTAGATAGAAGTGCCAAAAGAGGCTCTTTCTTCCTCCAAGTTTTCAATCCTCTCTTAGGAGCTAAGCCCAAGAGTTAATGGAAATGTAAAGAGAGAACTAGAATTCAAAGAGAAGGCTTCCTAAAGTTTGGTTTTCTGTAAAACAAGTTCGGGGTTATATTATTTTTAAAATTTTTAGTAAATAAAACAATTAAATATATATAAAATAAACACATATACAAGATATAACAGTACCCTTTCCTCTGTATTCATCTCTCAGCTGCAACAATTTCACTGCATGGCCAATCTTATTTATATCCCCATCAGTTTACTTCCCTCCCATATCATTTTGAAGCAAACCTGTAAGTTAAATATGAACACTTTTCTCCTAGATAAAAACTCCTTTATGGGGACATCTGGGTGGCTCATTCGGGCATCAGACTTCAGCTCCAGTCATAATCTCAGGGTCCTGGGATCAAGCCCTGCCTTGGGCCCCCTGCTCAGTGGGGAGTCTGCTTCTCATTCTCCCTCTGCTCCCCCTCCTGCTCATGCCCTCTCTTTCTCTCTCAAATAAGTAATTAAAAAATCTTTTAAAAAAACAACAAACATCTTTAGGGATTATTTTTTCTGCCAGGATTAGAGATATCCAAAAGTTTAAGACTGAGAAGAAACTCAGACCAACTGTCCTGGGTATTCTGTTTCTCTCTTTACCCTTGCCTCAGATCCATTTTTTTTTTTTTTGTCATTCTTTGTCCTGCTATGTCCTGGAAGTGTACCAACTAGACACTGCCTCCCTAGGTTCACTCCTCCCATTTGTAAGTGGTGTTTCCCATTGGCCTTTACTTAATTCCAGACAAGGGAAATCACCAGCAGATCTATGGGTGGGAGGAGAGAGAGATTGGGGATATTTATTCCCCTTCTGGAGCTGTAATTATGCTTTCTCCTTCCATGGTTCTGGAGTGGCCATGCCCCCTAGAGCTCTACTTTCTATCAAGCTAGCCCCCCCACCCCCCAGAGTTGCAGCTTTTGCTTCAGGTATAGAGTGTTAAAGCTGCCCCACTATTGCTGGTCCCTGAGCACATCACCATCCCTTGACTTTCACCTCCTGAGCTACCTGTGAGAATTCATGGACCTAACTCAGAGCTGGACATAAAGCAGGTGCCCAAGACCGTCTTGAAGGGATCTGATTCCACTCAAGAAAATGCTTTGGGAGATACTTAAGAAAAACACTTTGCTGTCTTTTAAGAACAACTCAGTCAACATCACCATCTTTTAAAATAGTTTTATCTCCTCATCATCTCAATCCTCTTCTAGCAAAATGCAGATTTTAAAAAGTCAGGTAGTTCATTGCCATGATAAGATGCCCTCTTGGACATATTTGCAAGTAATTTTTATCAAGAAAGAGAGATGAGCGAAATGGAGTGCTCAGGGAGATGAGAAGAAAACTCTTCCTGGGAAACAAGATTTCCATAGGAGAACACGTGAGTTCAAGATCCATGAGCATGCTTTTCTTTCTTTAAAAGCTAAATCATGGGCTGCTTATGCCAGTTGTGCTACCCCAATGTCCCAGGAACTGTATCTCTGATCTTAATGTACCAATGGGCTTCAGTTTTTTTCATGGCTATTTGTGGTAGTAGAGTCATTTTCTATTTTTATTTTTTCTGACTTTTGATGAGCCTGGGACAATCCTGACTTCTGTAGTATACACTGGATGATTGTAATAGCCATAGTAAACAAATGCTAGTAAGTTCCTTTAGTCAAAGATGTCCAAACATGCAGTGGGGCTTGACTGTTGATATGGTGAGGAGTTAGGAGACGAAGGACCCATATTCAGAATGATGTCTGTACCCAAGAGTGTGTCCTGAAGCTGCTTGAAAGCAAATCCAATATGTAGAGGCATAGATATCTACAAGAGACACTTGGAAAATGTTGCCACAGTGAGCATTGACAATTCTTAAGACTTCTTTGGTGTCTGTCTCCCTGCCTCCCTCCATCTCCCCCTTTCTTTTTTCTCTTCCTGAGGAAGCTATCTGGAGAGCCAAGCCCATGATATTGATTATACACTTTATTATTTCTTGAATCATTACTGTGTGTTGATCACGGTGCAGGGGGACTAGGGAGACAAATACAACCACAGTTCCTGCTCGGGGTATTATGGTCTTGAGGAAGAATTAGGTGAAATGACTGTTGTATGAAGCAGAGGATTTATCTGCTGCCGAAGCAGCCTCAGCCTACTGGTCTGGAGAGAGCCTGCTTCCTAGGCCCTTGGTAGAGCAGGGATGGGGCTACAAATTAAGACACCCAGTCAGCCAGCAAGTATTAAGGGCTCCAATCAGAGAAGTGTTGACTAAAAACGTAACAGGCTTCCAATACTCTGTGCTAGAAATTCCCATTGATTAGCAGATTCTCATTCCGTTCAGATGCTAATTTCCCCATTCATTCAGCCACCAAACATTAATTGAGTGCCTACTATTTTCCTTGCCCTGTGATAGGTAATGGAGATACAAAAATGAGTATTTCCTGGGGCTTTTCAAAATACAGCCCCCTCTATAGAGAGATAGAGATTTGTAAATTAATGTCTTAAAATGTCACAGGTGCTCATGGAAGTTTCTATCTGTATAAACTTCCCAGAGGAATATAAAGAGGAGAAGGTTAATTCTGGGAAGTGGTCAAAATGCCTCCATGGAACAGTTCATCCTTGAACTGACTCTAGAAATATGAGGAGCTATTTGATCAGCAGATGGAGACGATGGGTGTGCAGAAGGGGATGCAATTGCAGGCATCAAAGACACCATTTTCATTGATGGGAAAGCCCCTCTAGTGTCCAGGTAACTGTTTCTTGCACAGGGTGCAGGGCATCATGGGAAGATAGTACAGAGCTGGCTCTGTGGCCAGACCATGGAGGCTGTCATGGGAAGGAGTTTGATTCTTTTTCCTGTAGACCCAAGGGGGTGCCTTTAAGGTGGTAAACACCTCCTCTCCCCATCCTACCACGCATGGGCTCCCAACCACAGAAGATACTGGGAGGCCACTCACCTTGTGATGGGGCAGTCAGTGCACTCTTCCTGAGTTGGCCCCCAGCACTTGGCACACGAAGCTTCACAGACTTGGCAGTGGCCATGCTCATCAATGTATTCTCCTAGGGGAAAAAAATCCAATTGTTTACCTCATTCCTACATGGCAGTGCTGCCTGGGCTGTCAGTCTGAGAGCAGCCAGATCTCTCTGTGGCTGCCTAAAAGCAATGGAAACAACACGGTGAGGAGACCTTGAATGGCTTCAGTTGCCGGTCCTAAATCCTGACCTTACAATAACAACTGCTCCTCTCCCAAGGGCCTTGGAAGTTGGAACCTCAAAAAATTATGAGGCAATGACATAATTTTGGATCTAGTCAACATGTGTTACATATTTTATGAGTAGAGAGAAGCCAAGGGGGGCTTCTCACAGGACCCCTTTACTGATCCCTTTCTGACTTTTCTTGTAAAGGCTGAAGGTTCCTGGACCCCCGAGACCCCACTTACAGTCTTGGTTCATGTCAAGCAACAAGCAGGACCCACCCACCATTCTGGGGGTATTTCGGTTACTGGTTAAGAAGGGGAGTTGAAGCTTGGCTAATGTTTGGCAGATGTGAGCTACATCTCACCCTGAAGGAGTAACAATGAAGAGATAGCCAGAGAATTCTTCATTTAATTGGAAAGTTTATCTCTCCCAAGGAAAAACACATAGGAGGCCTTTCCACAGAAGCAAGTCCAACCTTACAAACTCCTTATGACCATTTAAGAAATTACTGTCCTAGTAAAGATGGTGGAGACAGGCTAACCTCTTTGGAGGTGGTAACCTAGTGATAAACCAATGATGGGTCTGTACTCATTGAATTCAGCCCTCTACTCAACGCTACACTCGTCCTCCCCTCCCATTGTCCTAAAAGAAATCGACAGATTTCTTCGGTCTGATCCAAAGAACCACTTGATATTGTTTGGAAATTGATCATGCTCAGAAAATATAGTTTCCGGTTTCAGCAGAGTCACCCCACCCCCTATAAGTGTGTCTGAACATTGTCGACCTGAGCAGAGGATCTAGGACAGACCTGCTAGTGAGGTACCAGTTACTCACGCGTGGTTTAACCAAGTCATCTTACTCAAACCCTGAGGTTTGCTGATTTATTGTATTTGCTTTGAAGCCCTGGAGACACACACTTGACTGGTGAGAAATGGAGGGACGCCCACCCCTCTGCATTGTCCCATAGCTTTACTGAACTAGTACAGTTGGGAGAGGTAAACCTTACGTTTTTCCCTTGCACCAGACCACAAAAATGAAAGTGAAGAGTAGGTAGGGTTTGTCTTTTGATGTAGAGGTAGTCTATTAGTTTTGTTAACTAAAGGGGAAAGGACATATTCAGAGCAATGCAATTATCTAACATCAGTACACCCTTCCCATCTTAGACTCTGCTCTTCTTTGTCTTCCACTTGTTGCCAAGGAATTTTATATATAACTTTTAGGACGGAACCTTAGCTCGGGAGTGACTCCCAGGAGCCAGAAGCCGGAAACAGTGCATCCCCAGTGGGGGCAAAGAATGTAAACATGCAGTTCGTTCACTGCACAAGGTGACTGCCCCAGGGGTCAAGGGGAGGCAGAAATCCAGCCCAAATTCATCTCATCAAGCCATGCACTCTGGTATTTGCTGCCTCTGCCTCTGCAGGAGATGCCTTTTACTAATTCACACAGAGGTGTTAGAATGGACTAGTTGCATTCTTGGTCATCAAAAAGAAAGTTTGGTTTCCAAAGCAAAAAAAAGGCTGGGACTTCTGTCTTGAAGGAGTGGGTGATTTCAAGTTGGGACTGTCTCACTCAATGGAGGCATCATATTTATGTGGCCTTTTATTTATTCAGGTTCCCCATTCCACTTCTTAATTACTGCCCTTGCTGTAATCTCTTCTACTTTTGGCACAGTGTGACCTTTGCCACAACCAACTGAGCAGTAATTATCAGTCCAGACACTAGCAAGAAAGTGAGCAGAGGATCTAGGACAGACCTGCTAGGAAGAAGTAGGTCTTGCCTACCTTGCCAGTGCTAGTCATTTATGTTTATGGAGTTGGATGGTAGCTACACATCTTTCAAAAGTGTGCCCTGAATGGAACAGCAATGAGGGATGGGTTTCCCAGAGGCTTCTAAACCCAAAAAAAGTATATTCTAGAGAAATGTAGGATCATAGATTCTTCATTCATTCATTCATTCATTCATTCTTCATTCTGTGGATATTCTTTGAACACTTAGGTGCTAGGTATTAGGTGAAATTTAGAGATACACAAATTGAAAAGAACCTGTTCTTGGGTTCTCAAAGATTTTTGAGGAGGATGATTTGTAAAGAGATAGTTATAATTCAAATGCTAGCCAGGAGACTTTATGATTTCCTTGGACAGTCTAGATTGGAACAGAAGAGCAAGGCATACACTGGACTCTGCTAGACCTAGAGGCAAAGGCTGTTACTTTGCCTTGGCATCCATGCCTGTAGGAACCAACACAGTAATTTGTTTTTCCTAATTCCTGATATCCGTCCACCTTAATCTTCATGGTGTCTTAGATCCACTGCTAGGGTAGGAGTTCAAGCTAAATGCACCTTGCTCTGCCAAATCAAATGCTATTTAGATGGTTCTGGGAGTTATTCCATATCCGTGCCCAAAGTGTCCTTTCTAATTACAGAGGATACATGGCTAAGTCAAGCGAATGTTATTCAGATAGTACTGTGAAAATTTAGAATTCTCTAGATCTCTCATTTGCCTCCTCATTGGCTTCTGTAAGCCAGTAGGTGGCACTGATACCTTGGCTTTGTACTTGATCTGCTCAACTGGAATGGCCTTGATTGGCACTCAAAAAGTGCCACCTTAGGGATGCCTGGGTGGCTCAGTTGGTTAAGCGGCTGCCTTCGGCTCAGGTCATGATCCCAGCGTCCTGGGATCGAGTCCCACATGAGGCTCCTTGCTCAGCAGGGAGCCTGCTTCTCCCTCTGCCTCTGCCTGTGCTTGCTCTCACTCTCTCCCTGACAAATAAATAAGTAAATAATCTTTTAAAAAATTATTAAAAAATTTTTAAAAAGTGCCACCTTAGATACAATCATCACTTGAAATCACCCCATCTCCGAGACCTCAAATAACCCCTCCAGAACACCTTCTAATGACCCACTATGACTCTAGCTTACCTGCTTGATCACCCTTCCATTAATCTGTCTAGTAGCCCCTTGCATTTCTTACTGGGGCTAGGCCAAAACTTCCCAAGACCCAAGTTCTACTCACTCTTTCTTAGAAGGTGACCTCACTACCTCATTTACTGGTAAGATACTGAGATTCTCTAGGATCCTTTTTCTTGATGCCAAAATCCCTCTCTATCTTTTCTGTCATTGTTCACTTGTATTTTTTTTTTGTGATTTTATCTTTTTTCAGTGTTCCAAGATTTATTGTTTATGCACCACACCACACCCAGTGCTCCATGCAATACCTGCCCTCCTTAATACCCACCACCAGGCTCACCCAACCCCCCACCCATCTCCCCTCCAAAACCTTCAGCTGGTTTCTCAGAGTCCACAGTCTCTCATGGTTCATCTCCCCCTCTGATTTCCCCCAACTCACTTCTCCTCTCCATCTCCCAGTGTCCTCCGTGTTATTCCTTATGCTCCACAAGTAAGTGAAACCATATGATAATTGACTCTCTCTGCTTGACTTATTTCACTCAGCATAATCTCTTCCATTCCTGTCATGTTGATACAAAATTTGGGTATTCATCCTTTCTGATGGAGGCATAATACCCCATAGTATATATGGACCACATCTTCTTTATCCATTCATCCGTTGAAGGACATCTTGGCTCTTTCCACAGTTTGGCGACTGTGGCCGTTGATGCTATGAACATGGGGGTACAGGTGGCCCTTCTTTTCACTACATCTGTATCTTTGGGGTAAATACACAGTAGTGCAATTGCAGGGTCATAGGGAAGCTCTATTTTTAATTTCTTAAGGAATCTCTGCACTGTTTTCCAAAGTGGCTGCACCAACTTGCATTCCCAGCAGCAGTGTAAGAGGGTTCCCCTTTCTCCACATCCTCTCCAACACTTGTTGTTTCCTGTCTTGTTGATTTTGGCCATTCTAACTGGTGTCAGGTGGTATCTCAATGTGGTTTTGATTTGAATCTCCCCAATGGATAATGATGATGAACATTTTTTCATATGTCTGTTAGCCAGTTTGTATGTCTTCTTTGGAGAAGTGTCTGTTCATGTCTTCTGCCCATTTTTTTGACATGATTATCTGTTCTGTGTATGTTGAGTTTGAGGAGTTCTTTATAGATCTTGGATATCAGCCCTTTGTTCACTTGTCTTTTCTCTCTGTGGAATGTATGTTGCTCCTCGCCATTGTCAGCTGTCCATCTAGTGCTCTGGACCTTTCTTGAGGAAGCTTCTCCCCCAGTCTCTTAGTCTTCAATCATTTCTTTACATCTCCCATCATCCTCTGATCTACAAAAGTTCTCCCTAACCTAAGAACTGCCCAAGCACTTTTCTTCCCTGATAACTGATTCTGAAGACATGGTTTTCCCTCCTACCCTTTGGACATAAAATGAAGAAAACCCTCATAACCTTGAAGCTTACGTGAGTCAGCATAGGACAGCTAAGTTGTGTACTTCTCTGAAGCCTGCATGCCTCTTAACTTTAGAGCAAGTCCTGGCTTTGGAACAGATGAGAATAGAGGGACTTGTCCTGATTTCCATGATTATGTAGATGTCCAATTACTTACATAAACAACTGTCCCCAGCCCCAGCCCTTCCAGGCCCAAGTTTTCCACTGCACATTTGAAACCAAAATAAGGCAGATTCCAAGGACATAGTGAAGTTGCCTTTTTTTTTTTTTGTTGCTGGACCAGCAAATTCTTGTCATCTGTCTTCATTGCACAATGAAACTAAATGTTTATGACAGGCGTGATATACAAAATTCTTGGAAAAAATCACTTTTAGCACAGACTTCAAGGGCCAATATTTTGTTCTCCACTTCATCCTACAAGCTCTTCCTTCTGGTGTCTTCATCTATTATTCAGTACAAATTATCTTTCTACTCTGATCAAAAAAATTCATTCCCCTTTTAGTTCCTTTCTCATCCCATCCTATAATAGTTCAAAGGACGTGGAGGAAGGGATGTCTCATGGGGAAAGAGGTGATGTCCCCAAAACTGAAGACAAAGTTTAAGAATGAATACTTGTCCAGTGAAAAATTTATGAGTAAGTGGATTGCTGTGCTTGTTTCTTCTCTTGGTAACATTGCACAACATGTTTGTGTTTGCAAATCTAAGTCCAAACATGATCACGACTCATTATAATAATAATTTTTAGGCAGACATGACCAGGAGAACTTCCATTTCTCCTGCAGAAATGCTAGGCTTTCTTTTGTAATATCCTTTTTGGATTAGGGCCAAATATATTGTAATATTTGGGCAAATTATACACACACACACACACACACACACTAAACAAATGAATACATACAGAAGTAGATAATGATATTAGTAGAGAACAATTTTTTAGCAAGGGTGATTAATAAGAAAAAATGGGAAGAGCATCTGATGAGAAATCACCCATGTGGTTTTGATCTGGTGATTTCGGTGGGCCACCTTGGGATACTGAATTATCCGTAGGCTTCTTTTTTTTTTTTTTTTTAAGATTTTATTTATTTATTTGACAGAGAGAGATCACAAGTAGGCAGAGGCAGGCAGAGAGAGAGGGAATGCAGGCTCCCCACTGAGCAGAGAGCCTGATGCGGAGCTCGATCCCAGGACCCTGAGATCATGACCTGAGCTGAAGGCAGAGGCTTAACCCACTGAGCCACCCTGGTGCCCCTATCTGTGGCTTCTATGTATGTGTTTTCTCACTCAGATGCCCAGAGTCATAGAGTGTGACTTCCCTGAGTGACTCTACAGCCACAGGCGCTAATCAAGTAACACTATTCCTTTGCAAGGATGCCAATACCTAGTTTCCAACTTAAGATACTGCTGTATAAAGACAGTTCTCATGAAAAGAAATCCATGCATTTATTACTTTTCACCAGCTAGAATAAATACTCAGTAGTACTTTCAAGTTATATACTAATGAAATAATTCAGTTTTTAAAGCCTTGTTGAGTGTGACATTTTACAGCAAGGCTCAAAATATGAGGCCATAAAGTGGGACTGCAGAAGCTTTACTTATAAGTCTACACAATTATTCAGCCTTAAAGAGGAAGGAAATTCTGACATGTGCAGCAGCGTGGATGAATCTTGAAAATGTTAAGCTAAGTGACATAAACCTGTCCCAAAAGAACAAATGTTGTATAAGTTTATATAAGTTGCATGGAGTAATCAGATTCAGAGGGACACAAAGTAGAATGGGGGTTGGTAGGGGCTAAAGGGAGAGGGAGAATGGAGTTGTTGCTTAATGGGTACATGGTTTCAGTTGGGGAAGATGGAAAAGTTCTGGAGGCAGAGGAATGGTGGTGTTGGTTTCATTACAATGTCAATGCAATTAATGGCCCAGAACTACACACTAATAATGGTTAAAACAGTAAATTTTATCTCTTATGTATAAGTGATACACACACACAGAAGTCTGCACACTGAGTGTGTTCCTTACCAGGTCAATACTTAATTTTAACCAAAAAACTCAGGATGGTCTGCCCTTTGGAGATGTGTCCAAAGAGCACCCACCACGTGGGGGAGCCGGTTTGTTGGACTGAATCTCGGGAGATTTCTTGTGATGATGGAGATCAATGGATACATGGGTAAATTCCATGAAAATGGACACATCTGGCTGATGGAACACTGTTGTTTCTTTCTTGTTTTGTTTTGTCTTTTGGTTTTTTGTTTTCCGTTGGGGAAACAAATGCAGAATAAACATTAAGCAGCTAGAAGGAGAGATCTGTTTCCACAGCCCAGAGATGTCTGGGGGCCAGCGCTTTTCTGTTTTGTCCTCTCAACTGTGACTTCCGCTTTCCCTCCCCCACAGGCTTTTCTGATGGACAGAACTTATCCTTCCTAGTCCCATTGCTTTTTTTTGTTTTGTTATCCTTTTATTCTCGGGTGCTGGTGTTCACCGGCATGGTTTTGCAGATGTTCTAAATGCTACTCCGGCCCTTGCCCCACCATGGGTTGACACTCTTGCAAAAAGGAATGGATCCTAAATGGTGCATCCAACACACTTGGAAATGTTTGGTTTCCTCTAGCTTGCACATTGTCTGAAGAGCAAGGAATTAAGAGCTCATCCTTTTCTTCGTGTCCACCATTGTTTGGGCCCCGACCAAAGTCGGGCTGCTAAAAAAAATGCATCCCAAGTGAAGTCTTGGCCCACACACCCGGCTACATGGTGATACAGGCTCACACAGGCTCCCATCCATTGACAGCTAACCTATTATGAGTGCCATTCTATGGGATGTTTAATCCAGACAACAGCCCTTTTATCAATGAGAAACTGGGCCTTGGAGAGATGCAATACCTTGTATAAATTAATGCAGCGAGGTAAGGGACAGAGTTGGGCTGTGACCCAGGTAGGTCTGAGCCTGACGCCATGCCCTCTCTGTAGTGTTTCCCTGATATGGATTCATTTCCCTTTTTGGTGTTCCAAGTAGCTTTGCTATTTATAAAAAGAAAGAACTTGAGCACAAGCCTCATCTAAACCACTTGGTGAGGTAAGGGTATCAAAAAGGAATTCACTGTGGGGCGAGAAAAAAAAAAAAAGGAATTCACTGTGAAAACAAATGAACTTGGAGCAGGCATAGTACACAAAGCAGGTTTACTCAATGATTGAATATGCCCTCCGAATTTATTTCCTCTGATAAAATGGTCACTATTTATTAAGAGGCAATTCTATTTATCGAACTGAGATTTTACAAGCAGTTTGTTCTGCCCACTAGGTTTGAAGCTCCTTAGAGGAAACCAAAAGATGGGTTTTTTTTGAGTGGGTAAAATATTTGCGGGAGCTCTGCACAGGGATTTTCTATACTGCTTAACTGCTGTCCAAAACCAAAATAAACTGTCTCCTCAGAAATAGTTTATAACCAGAATTATAGCAACCTCTCTCTGGTCCTCCAATTGATATGAAAATCTAATGTAGATGGATTGGTTCCTGTAGATCTGTCCCTCCACTAAGAGAGTTTTGCATTGCCTCTATGTTTGTGGAAAGTCCATCCAAATCCTAGCTTAAGGATGACAAAATTAAAAAAAAAAACACTGAACAGTTGGTTGCAAAAGCAGACACGAGAGGGGACAAATGGCATGAATGTGATTATTAACTGCAATTAAACAAAATAAAGCCTATCATCCAGTCTGTAGAATCATGAGTACTTCCCCATGAGCACGATATGGTAGATGGAAATCTGTTTATTGCCTATCTGAGGTGTATAAATGTCTTGCCAGTCTTTATTTGATGGGCTGTCTTCGTTATTCCTGCAAGTGAGCCTAGAATTTCTGCAGGTTCTGTAGTGCACTCAGTCCCCCTGCACCTTGGGTGTGATGTTATCCCCCAGTGCTCCCGCCATTTGTGGCTGCTGTGGGACCACTCTCATGGGGGAAACTGTACAGTACCTGATGCATTCACAGTGAGGGGATTTGGGGTTCAATAATACACAGTGACAGAAGTAGGTGACCATCCTTTGAAAGAAAAACTCGTTTACTTTCTGGAAAACATTGCCGATAACCTGAGGGAGGTCACCCTCGGGTGAGAGGCACTGAAGCACACTAAGAAAGCGAATGGCTTGGGAGATCAGGCCGAGGGCAGAGCTCCTGTGTGCACCCCTGTGAGCCCTGTGCTGTGGAGCCTGAAGGGCTGCCTCACATCCTCCTCTAGAACCGGATGAAGGATGGCAGGTGACTGTAGGACCATTGGGCATTCCAGACACTCTTGAACTAAACAAGGGTCCCAGCATGCAGATCAGATCAGATCAGATAAAGCCCAAAGGCCTTTCCCGAGGAGCTTAAAACCTTCAAAATGTTCCCTGTGGTGGAGGGAATCCTGAAACACAGGCATAAGGATGGGACGTGTTATCACCCACTTTCACTTCTATGGTGGCCAAAAGAGCCTCCCTAGCCCTCATTTATTACTTGCTCTTAAACCCTTCAAAGTAGCTGCTGTCCCTTCCCGCCTGCCAGGACCCCAGGGGAGAGAACATCCTCAAATTACCATTCTTCTCTACCACTGCAGCCACTCACTGCTGGAAGAGCTGGCTTCCAGCGTGTTACCAGAGTGTTTCTTCTCCCACACTCCCTTAGTCTTTCCTCAAGCCCGGTCTGTAGGTCTAAAACATTGCAGCCTAATCGCTAATTAAGAGAAAAGACAAGCTCCTGGAGAGACAGGGAATTTGCATTCTGAGACCTAGGGCTCCCTCTGCCCTTAGCTGGTAATTGACATTCAGTGTTTTGTTGGGTCATCATGAAGGCTGCCCACTCACAGGCAGTAGAAGCTGCCTTCTAGGAGCTCTGTTGGTTTGCCTAGTGACAAGTCTGAAGGGAGCACAGCACCCAGAGCACCTCAGCCCCTTAGTGACTGGGTAAGCATTTGATTATTCCGGATGCCATATGTTTTATTGCGAGTAACCAAACTGTGCTTTTTAAAAAAGCCCAAGTGTGGACATAAAAAAAAAGGAACACAGTTTTCATGTGCCCACTGGGTACCAGCATAGTAGGAAGCACTGGGTTGGGAAAATACACACATTTTGGAATCATCCCCCCTCCGGGTTTGATTTGGGCTTCGTCCTCCAGCTGTCTGATGTTAAGCCACGGAGTTCCCTGACATTCTTTTTCCTGTACCATGGATCCTGTCTCAGAGAATGTGGTGAGGATCAAATGAGAAAATGGACCTCAGCACCTAGCACAGTGGATTTCAGGATATTAGTGATAATTTATCAGGTACTTGATGTTCTCTCATTAGCCTCCAATAATAAGGTGGGCAAGGGCTGTCAGCTCCATTTGGACCAAATAAGGAACGTAGGCGTCAAAATGTTCTCTCTTGGAACACCTATCAAACCCTGGTCTGCTTGGATCCCAAATTGTGCCTTACCTCACCCCCCTGCAGGGACTAGAAAACTGTACTGGCTGCGTATGGCGATAGCAACGGGGTCAACCATTGTTGTTGACCCTGTGGATCAGGAGCCAAGACCTCTCAACGCAACTCAGCTGCAAGTTACCACCCACGCAAGCTCGTCTTTATAAGCAGCCCTTGGGCGCTAGTCTCCCTGCAGCAGAGCCCAGAGAGGCAGCGTTTCCTGCCCTCTGGAGCCCCGGCAGCTCCCTTTCCAAGCTGCTGAGGTAACGACTCGGTCAGAGACATGGGTGAGCCTCTGTAAGCTGGGGACACAAGGGGGCTTCCTCCCGGCGGAGTTAAGCCGGGTCAGGTGCAGAAGGTGGAGTTCTTGGCCCTGCTGAGAAGCTGGTACCATGCTTGGACTGACTACCTGCTTCTCCTTTAGGTGAGTGGCCCGGGATGGACCGTGCCTCCTTCCTTGGGCGGGAGGGGGACATTGGGACAAGCTGCAGTTTCCTGTCTGTCTCAGTGAGAGGGGAGCACATAAGCAGGTGAAAATGAAAACGGGCAGTGTTTGGTTGTGAGTGTGTGTGTTTTGTGAGCGGGGAGGGGGTGGGTGGAGGAGCCGGGAGGCAGGAGGTCCCACATCCCCAGGTGTAGGAGACAGAGTCCCAGGTGCTTCCTGCCTAGCAACTTCCTTCTACACGGTTTGCATCCCATTAGAACTTTAGGTTCTGTCTGGAGCATGGAATCTGGGACTGAAACCTCCCTGGGCCCTATCATAGACAGAGTGCTGCCTCTCCACCCCGTATAAAGATTCCTCCCATCCCCCCTATGTGCTTAGATGACTATGGGTTGTGCTCTGCCTGCTCTGGGGAGAAACATGACACAGGTGAAGTGCATTACCTGGAACCAGATGTCCTAGATGTAAATCTTTAGGGCTTCCTCATGCTAGTCATGTAAGCTTGCAAAGCAATCTAATCTCAGTCCACTCAACTGGAAATAATCACAGCTGTGTCAGAAAATTGTCCAAAGGTTTAAATTAGCTAATATGTGAAAATGTGCTTTGAAAGCTACCAGCACACAGTAAGTGCTCAGGAAAAGTTAGCTGTTGCTACTCCTGTGGGCACAACCAGGTCCCTTTAGATAAGGAGCACAAGAGAATGAAAAAAAGCCTTTGAAGACCACCCAATCTCAACTCCGTTCTTACTGTATGGGTGGCTTTGAAAAATTTATTTAGCTTTTCTCCAGCTTTATAAAGCAAGTTCAACTGCCCCAGACTTTGTAGCTCCCTGTTCTTTGCCTGCCTAAGAGCAGGTGATAATGTCCTGCCTTCTACTCTGATTGGCTTAGAACTGCATGATAAATATAAAAATATCTCAAAAAATATCTCCTTCCTCTCCCACTGTTCAGGGGTCACTTAGAAGGATGGACTCCAATTTGATTAACCGTTGTGTTAACTTTTAACAACTCAACAGGTGTGGCCCTGTATGATTAGGAATAAAGTGCAGTCTGTTCTAGCCAAGAAAATGGCAGCCCTCAGTCCTTTCATTCTCCACCCCAAGTCCGCAGTTCTAGAACTATTAACTTGCCGAAAAATTGTGGGCACCCCAAACCAATATTTGACAGAAAAGGCAGGTCATCTATTCCTCTGCCCAGTATTATCTCTCTCCTTGGCTTGTAGGTCTCCTACACCTGGGGACAATGGTGACATTGTTTAGGAATAACATAAAATTGTGACTTTAACTGGTCTTTACTCAGCTTTTAACACAGTGGTCAGGAATTGGTTATGAATTAATTTGCACAGCTTCAGCATAAACCCAAGAGACGTGTCTTAGTCATTATTAATATCATGAGACGGTTCTGGCCCTACCAGAAAATTCCAGAATATTATGACTCAACGTGCTCTTTTCTTACCTTGTGCCTTAATGCCTTGCTATCTCCTTTAGATGCCCAGGGTGCATTCCTGCATCCCAGCCATGCCACAGAGAGCCTGGTTCTGCAGTGAAATTAAGCCCTGCGTCCCTCCACCATTTAGACCTGAGAACTTGCCTTCTCAACCTACTCAGAGAGTGAAGTCCTATAGAGAAGAGAGGAGGACCTTGCAAAAACCCCTTGCATTCCGCCAGAGACCAACAGCTCTAGGAAGTCTATGGGAGCCTCAAGAACAATTCAGCTCCCCTGGGAAAAGAGCCAAATTGGCTGGAAGGCAGACACCTCAGTATTTAAGGTAAGTTCGAAGTCTTGCCCCTTTGGCCTAACCTCCACTCTCTTGCCTGGCTCACCCTGAGCAGACTTTTGGCATCTCCCCAAGGGACCATAGCACCTTCCTGCTCTGGTTGTGTTGCTGTCTAGGGGGTGGGGGCTCTTCAACTTCTAGGGAACAGGCAGTCAAGGCAGAGATCTGGGCCCTGTTTTTAGGGCCTTGGGGCCCAGCCCTTGGCTCAGGTCCGCAGCTGCCAGGCAGCAAGGCGGGGTTCAGTGTCCAGAGCTCAGAAAGCCAGAGACTCCCTGGCAACCCAGCTCCCATGATCTGTGCAGGCAGAAATGGTGAGTCAGGCTCTCCTCCCCTTCCCAAACTCCCCGCAGGGGCTGTCTGACCTGCGTTGACTCCTTTTTGCTTTCAACGTTGTTCCTGATACTCATCTTAACCTGATTTTACACGGTGTGATGTGCCTGGGGCCCCAAACCTTTCCCAGAGAGGGCTGATTCCTCTCTCCTATTGCAAAGATGGGCAGGGATGGGCTGCGGTAGAGCTGCCCGTGGGCTCAGGGGAACTTGAACGGTCTTTTGCTCATGCAATCTTTCAGCGTAATGAGGTTGTAATTTTCTAAAGATGAATTTGTGAGCGGCCCACATTTTCTATTGGATGAAAACAAGTACTTACTACGGTAGCATCAATGATGGAAGGATACAGCTGCCAAGAGGAAGATTTCCTTGTGGTGTTGGGTGATTAGAAGCCCAGGCCTTGAGTCAGAGATAAGGGAATCTTCTTTGGGAAAGCTAGGTGGTTTCTTGGTGCTTCCACATTTTTTTTTTTTTTAAGAATTTATTTATTCTTTAGACAGAGAGGCAGAAGGAGAGGCAGGCTCCCTGTGGAACAGGGAGCCCAATGTGGGATTCGATTCCAGGACCCTGGGATCATGACCTGAGCCGAAGGCAGAGGCTTAACCCACTGAACCACCGAGGTGCCCTTGGTGTTTCCACATTTAATTCTCAGAGCAGCTTATAGTGATGAGAACTGTTCTCATAAGGATGAGAAGATTGAGGTTCAGAAAATTTAGCTCATCGGCCCAAGGTCCCTGAATTAGTGCTGATCAGAATAGCTAGCACTCAGTGCCTCGCATATGCTACGAATTGTCTTGAACGCTTTACACAGATTCACTGTCTCCTTACAATAATAACCCCATGGGCTGCATTGTGGATCACTGTGGGCCTCATTTTTCTGTTGTAAAAGTTGAGGCAATGAGTTACTAGAAGGATGATTATTCTTGTGACAGAGCTGGGACCTAACCTCTCAAGGTCATACTCTACCCCTCTAACTGGGGTTTTGCTCCACTCCTTTTCCCCAGAAAGTGGTGGTGATGGGGTTTCATTCCAGGTCTGTCTGACATCTGGTGTCGGGTGACCTTCCACTATGCTGGAAATCCAAGTAATTGGTGGGGTGTGTGTGTGTGTGTGTATCTATCTGTCTCTCTGAGTGTGTCTGAGTGACTAGGGGATAAGTTCAAAATAGACAGTCCTAGACCCCTCCCTCATGCAACCCCTAACTTTCTTGCTTATGATTTTCTGGAAGCTGTGTCAGAAGAGCTCCATGCGTACCTTCATGAGACAGATTCGGCTGATGTAGAATCAAGTGTTCAAAATCTAATGGCTGCACAGAGCAGCTGGTTCTGATTGCAGTCTTCCCAGAGGAAACAGCCATTTCTTGTTCATTTGGGGGTCCCCATGGCTTTGCTACATGAGTAGAAAATTGTTCTTAGGCTTGATTTGTGTTTAGGGGGGTGAAATTCATTAAAGTTCTCTGTACTGAAACAAAATGGACTTGGGCCTGAAAAACAGTGGATATGGTTAGGCGGACACGGGGAAAGTGGAAAATATTTTAGGAGAGTAGAACAAAGGATTGGAGGTGGAAATAAGCATGATGTCTCTGACCCAGGCCAATGATTGTATTGACAAGCAGAAATAGAGTTTGAGCGAATGGAAAATGAGTTTGGATAGAGGATGTAGATAGGTCATGGAACATCAGACAAAGATGTGTCAAATGAGTGTGGTTGGCCAAAGAGCGTCATTGGCCATTTTAGAAGAGAGGCAGTGATGGGAATGCATTTGGTGGAAGATCATCCTGGTGAAGCGAAATTGGATGAATTGGAAGGGACAGCTGGGAATTCGGCTAGGAGATGGCTTCAGTAGGCCAGAGTGAGGGGATGGAGCTAGAGTAACCAAAATGGTCATGACGTGGTGGTTCCCACAGAACATAGTCCCAGGATCTCAGGGAGGGCTGGGCTTTGGAGCACATCTGCTCTCTCAGCCTCCTTTCCCCCTCCCTCCCAGGGATCAGGCTTAATTGTCTCAATAACATTCTAGTCCAGTGACTGCCCAGTGTTTGGATGAAAATGGAGAGGCATGGGGAACTCACTACTGCCTCTTCCGCTCTTGGAGAACTGTATCAGAAACGTCTCCGTGGGGTGCCTGGGTGGCTCAGTGGGTTAGTCTCTGCCTTCAGCTCAGGTCATGATCTCAGGGTCCTGGGATTGAGCCCCGCTTCAGGCTCTCTGCTCAGCAGGGAGCCTGCTTCCCCCTCTCTCTCTGCCTGCCTCTCTGCCTACTTATGATCTGTCTGTCAAATAAATAAATCTTAAAAAAAAAAAAAAAGGAAACGTCTCCGTATAAGGCCAAAACTGTCCTTCTAGGGGATTTCATACATTGGTCATTTCAAAAGAAAGTAAGAGCTGCTCTAAGTGAAAAGCACGATATTTATAGGAATAGTGAAACAAGTCAGAAACCAAGTCCAAGGCTCATCCAGGATGGGTTTGAGCAAATCAGGTAAACTGTGTGAGTCCTACATCTGCAAGAGTGGTGACAATCCATGTCTTGTTTTGTACTCTGGTCTATTTGGATGATCAATATGGCTTGTGACAGTGTTTGAGAATCTTCAAAGTGCCTCATCAAAGAAAAGGACATAAGACTTATAATGTTCCATGGAAGGGAATGGAGTACAGTTGAGTGACAGAGAAAGCTGCATCCAAATTCCAGCTCTGCCACTTTCTGGCACTGTGATTGGGGTTCCTCTCCAGACCCTCATTTCCACAGCTGCAAAATGGCACCAATACAGTCCCACCTCAGGAAGTTGTGACAACCAAATCTGATCAGACATTTGCAAGCACATAGCACAGGGTCTGCCTGACCTATAATAAATGATGAATCAATACTATTACTATTATTGATTACGTGATGACTGCATATAGGAGATGAATGAAAGAAGAGGGGTAGAGTCCATGGCCTTGAACTTGAGTGAGTAAAGAGACAATGGTGGTATTGATGATCTGAGAATGGGAGGGAAGCTGACTGTGATGATCTGGCAGATGTTTTGAAACTGCAACTCCTGGCATGGCTCTTCTGTTTATACACATGCCACAGGCACTCTTTTGACAGTGGCTGTTTTTTGGGCCTGCTCCATATTGAGCGGCTGGGCTCCCTCTCTGACACCCGCATAATGAGAGTTGATGGACTCAAACATAGTGCAGGGGTTCACAGCCCGTTCCGCCTATGGCCATGCCACGAACCATCGGGAGCTTGTCGCATTGTTACCAGATAGTGTCCTATTGAGATGCCAAAAGGGTGAAAGAAATGTCATCACCTATGCGTTCCTATTGAGGGGCCACCCCGTTCTTGGGCGGGATGACTGTTTTGCAGAAAAGTTCTGCATCTGTAGACACTCAGATAGAAAACCCATGCAGAAGGAAGGTAAATTGTCACAAAGGGCATATATCCCAGTGGTTTCAGCTGCTTACTTGGGTTTTGTGATCTTACTAAAAGGTGGTTTTTCAGTTGGTAACCAAGTCTTTCATAAAGGAGGGAGTAGTATGATCAGGGTAAAGGTGCATGCTAGTGGGGGCAGTGCTTCGTGCTTCCGGGAGGAGTATCTTCTACCAACCAGGCTAAGTGCCTAGTGAGTGAGTTAAGGGCTTGAGCTGGATAACTTCTAGTGTTCAGGAGCAAGAGCAAGGTTTGGAAAGTCCTTGAAAGTTTCTTCAGTTGACTATGAGACAAGCAGATCTCCACCTAGGAGGTCCCCTTTCCCCGATGAAGAAGCCCACCATAGCGTTTACACAACTTTCCCCAAATCACACAATGTGTCTTATTCTTTCTTTCTATACAACTATCCTGAGATGGGGGGTGGGGGGCATCATTGTGAGACTATGTAAAAAAAAAAAAAATAATGGGGGTGGCTCGGTGGGTTGGAGCCTCTGCCTTCGGCTCAAGTCGTGATCTCAGTGTCCTGGGATCGAGCCCCGCGTCGGGCTCTCTGCTCGGCGGGGAGCCTGCTTCCTCCTCTCTCTCTCTCTGCCTGCCTCTCTGCCTACTTGTGATCTGTCTGTCAAATAAATAAGAATTTTTAAAAAATCTTAAAAAAAAAAAAAATAATGGCAAAGCCATACCCGGACACCATCGATGCCATTTCTAGGTGGGGAGAGGACTTGCTATTAGAAGGATATTGTAGTAATATTCAATGAACTCCTCTCCCATGGTAAATATCTAGTTCTCTATTCCAAAATGTCTTCTGCTTCCCTGTTTTCAAATATCTTCCATAAAGTGGAAATTCCTAACAAGCTCTTCACAGTCTAGCTCAGTCTCCTGAGTTCAATAATCCTGTATCCAGGGCCTACCAGCCTCTATACATATATACTTTGCAGGTGTCTCTAACTCCACACGCTCCACAAGATGAAGCATCTTACTCCAGTACCCGAATCCCTACTGCAGTACCCATATCTCTACTCCAGGACCCATATCCCTTCTCTGCTCCCCATCTCAGGGAGCGCTTCCAACCATCCACTCAGGAGACCCGGCGTAGGGAACTTCTCTGCTCCATCCTTCCCTACATCAAATCTCACAATTTCTGTCCACTCTGTCTTCTGAACATCTGAGTTCTGTCCTCTCTTCCCTGTCTCCAGCACCACTGCATGAATCCTATCTCAGGTGGGGGATTTCTCTTCCATGTTTATCTCCTGGGCTCATTATCTGCTATACCCATCCCACCCCCAGTCTGTAACCAGAATGATTTCTCACCAGTTCAAACTTGGTACTACTCTCCCACCTAAGATTTTCCAGTGCTGCTCCCTTAGTACAGAACAAAGCCCCCAAGAATGAGTGTCTTCAGATTTTGGCTCTTGCTTCAGTGTCTAGCCTCTCCCCTGCTGCTCTCATTTTTAAAAAAGGATTTTATTTACTAGAGAGTGTGAACGCAAGAGCATGAGCAAGGGAGAGGGAGAAGCAGACTCTGTGCCAAGTGGGGAGCCTGATATGGGGCTCGAGCCCAGGACCCGTGACCATGACCGGAGCTGAAGGCAGATGCCCAACCAACTGAACCACCCAGGCCCCATGCTTCTCCCCTTGTAAGCTGCAGCAGACTCTTTTGGTGCCCAACACACATGGCTCTACCATGTTAGTGTGCAGAAACCAGCTTCTGGGGAGAGCACCTGCTTCTAAGAGTGTGAGACCTTCACCGGTGCCCCAGAAGACTGCTCTGATGAGTACACATGGCCGGCCAGAAGAACCAGGTTGCTGACGCCTAGAAGTTTTTCTCAGCCAGTGATGGGGATTTGGTGATTGGAGTCCACAGCTTCATTGCCCCTTCAGTGAGATAACGGAGGCCTGTGTTCCATACCATTTTCCACTTTGCCTTGAGAACTGAGTTCTTGTACCTCCATGGTAGCTGGCTTGACAACATAACTTTCATCGGCTTTCTTTCTCACTCTACCCTTGGCATTTTTGTTCACCTCCCAAATAAACCTCTGTACTTGAGTGTTTGTCTCAAGTGTGGCTGGGGAATGGGGGACAACTGAGACCTATCTCTAGGCTGTGGCATTCCCACGGGACTTCCAATTCTCCACACCCATCAGGTACATTCCCACTTAGAATATCCCTTTGGTTATTGCTTCTACTCCTTTACAACCCAAAGCTGCCTCCACTGAGTTTTCTCTGAATCTTTTGTTCCACGCTACTACAGAGCTGAATTGATTTTTTTTCCTGTGCTCTCTAGTGTTTTGTACATATTTTTAATTTATTCTACATATCAACTGGTATTTATTCTATAAATTATTCATTCTACAAATTATTTTTATATATAAATTTTATTTACATTAATAAATATATTCTATAAATTATTCTACATATCAACTGGTATTCTACATTCTACAAATTATTTTTATTTATATACAATTTATATTAATAAATATAGTCTATAAATTATTTATTCTACATATCAACTGGTATTTCCCCACATGTGTCTCCTCCATGGAGCTAGGTGTTCTCTGAGATCAAGAGTAATTTCCCACAATCTGGACCACTAATTGCCATGTGAAAAAGTGATCACAACATTTTGGTGAATTAATAGATGGACACGTTTGGAGTTGGGAATGCAAAGGAGTTATCTGGTAGCTGATAGCTCCATGGGAATATATTCATGAACGTTCAACATAGTTATGTGTTTATTTTTAAAAGATTTATTACAGAGACAAAGTGAGTGGGAGGAGGGGCAGAAGGAAGAGGAATCCCCAAGTGGACTCCCCGGCACGGGGCTGGATCCCAGAACCCTGAGATCGTGACCTGAGTCGAAATCAGGAGTTGGCTGCCCAACCCACTGAGCCACCCAGGTGTCCTATAGTCAACATGGTTGTTGAGCGCCTACCACACACCAGGCACTGTTCTAGGTATCTGAGATACGATACTGGGCAAAACACAGGTCTCGTTTCTGGTGGAGCTGACATTACAGCACAGGAGATAGTGAATGATAAATGCGATAAACTGGCACATTTTGCATAGTTAGTGTGGTTAGAACTAATATAAGCCATGGTGGGGGGAGGGAAGAGAACAGGCAAATGAGGGTGCGGCAAGGAGTGGGAATGGGAATGCAGGTTATAAGTAGTTGAGTGTAATAGGATCCAGAACCCATAGCAGTAGAATGCCGGAAGAGAGCGTGTGATTAGGTTGGAGTCGTTCTGAAGGTTAGTTGACAAGGTTAATTACCAACATGCAGTACAGTGATCTTGCTTCCAGTAGGATAGACATTGGTGCTTCAAGTACACAAGCCCTATTCTATCCAGGCTTGTAATATCCTTAGTTAAAAATGACTGCTTTCCTAGATATGTGCTCCCCAAGCAGATTGCCTGCTGTGAATCCAATTTTTAATGCAAAATGTCTTTCCAGCACAGAAGTGCCCTGCCAGTTTATTAAAGTTTGTGGAGAGAGAAGGCTACCAGTAGACAAAAGCATGTTAGTGAGGGGTGCTATGCTTGAGATAGAGTGGAGGGGTGAAGCAGACTGGGGATTCTGCATGGAGGAGAGCAGACATTCTCTGCTAAATTCACATCTCCTTTATCAGCAAAACCATTCGGGTTGAAAGAAAAATATTGCATGGGCGATCACAGCGAATTGCGCTGTGCCTAATGTACTATAATACAATGAATTTATCTTTTGAACTTTCTCCAAAAGAATCACAGAGTAGGGGGTTAAATGGGATCCAGGGGTATAAGAAGAATTTTAGGAATTGATGATCTCAATAGGCTGGCAGAGATTCTAGGGGAGATAATGGCTCACCATAACAAGAGGCTCTAAAAATAAAAATCTGAAAATCTATCCACAAAGGATCTCAGGAAGGAAGGAGAGGCAAGAGGCCCTCCAACCAGTACTGCCTCGCAGAGAACTCTGCCAAGTTTGGTGTTTCTCAGGAGGCTAGAGCCGTCAGGGTGTCCAGCTAGGAACCCCCATATCCACAAGAGATGGGATGCCAAGGGGGCTGATTATAATTTTTAGGGCTCCCTACTTCTGGAGAGAAGTAGCAGGAAGCCAAATTCACTATGCCTTTCCCGTCACCCAAATGTTTCAAGGCATCCCCGCCAGATGGGAGTGGGTGTGGGTCACAGGCAGCATCCTGCAGCCCTGGGAGAGCGGGGGCTGGGGATGGGACAGGGAAAGGGGTTCCCTCTTGCTGAGGGGAGGAACAGCATGTTGCATCATCTTTTTGAAAGCTCAGCAATGGTGTCATTATTATTTTTAAAGGAGGAAAATGAGCAGTAAGGAAATTAAGGGCTTTAACCAAGGTTACATGGTTAGTGGCTGAGCTGGGACTAGAACCCACATCCCTCTAGTTTAATTACTGGGTTTGCGCCTCACATCAGTACCATGGTTCTTAGGGTGGGACGAGCAGCATTAGCGAGACCTGAGAATTCATGAGAGATATAAATTCTCAGCTTTCATCTAGAACTCACTGAATCAGAAATCCTGGGGGTAAAGGGGTGGGGAGCAGGAATCTGCATTCAAACAACCTCTCCAGGGGATTGTGAGGCCCGCTCAAGTCTGAAAACCACTTCTCTCTGCTGTTCTTCTTGGTGTCCTTGGGAAGGATGATAGCCATATTGGCCCAGGCTCGGGCCGCTTGCTTCTCTAAGTCACCACTTAGTACAAGCAGTAGAAAGTGGCCAATGTACAGGATGCAGGAACATTCCAGATTTGCCATCCCGAACAGTGGCTAAGGCATAAGGCATTTTGATGGAGGGCATTGGAGAGAGGAGGAGGAATCCAGCATAGATTCAGAAATTCTGACTGCCTAGAGAGTGACTTTGACCTAAAACACTTGGTAAGACTCAAATACACATTAGCTGCCTTCTGTTTTTGAGGTGTCTGTTAGCTAGCCTCAGGCAACAAAAGGAAACTGACATTGTTTCTGTTGACATCATAGCTACATATTTATTTATTTAAAAAGATTTTATTTATCTATTTATTTATTTATTTGAGAGAGAATGAGTGAGAGAGAACATGAGAGAGGAGAAGGTCAAAGGGAGAAGCAGACTCCCCAAGGAGCTGGGAGCCCGATGCGGGACTCGATCCTGGAAGTCCGGGATCATGACCTGAGCCGAAGGCAGCCGCTCAACCAACTGAGCCACCCAGGCACCCCATAGCTACATATTTAAAGTACCCGCTTGTATCTGTAATTCTGGGGGCTAGATGTGGTCCCTGTGTTCTTGGAGCTTACAAGACATCAGAGAATGAACTTCAATGATGAGAAGCCTGGAGGACACCCATCATAGCATCGGCAGGGCCTGAGTTAGATTCTGGATGAAGGTTTCACGCCTCTGTGTTCTCCCAGCCTCACTTAGCGACCTTGGGCATTCTTGGATGATCTATCTATGAGGTTCTCTTCTGGTATAGATATTAGAGGTCATGTTGCCCCAGTCCACCCCTGAAAGCTCTCCTGGTCTGCAGATGTCTGGCCACCTCCTCACTGTGTTGTGTGGGAGCAGTGTACATCGGTCCGCATTCTAAATCACTGTGTTTTACTCCCCCAGAGCTAGAGGGGGGAGGTGGCAGGCTGCTTAAAAGCAAAGGAACCGCGAGGTTTAAACTAGTCATGAGATAGTAGTAAACTGAGGGTGTATATATTTTGGTGGGGGAGAAAGAATCTCAAGATAAAATCTTTCCAGGCAGTAGCCCTAAAGAAATAATAGTGAGTCAGGCGAATGGAGAAAGACTGTGTTTGTGGCCATTTGTTCCTCTGGGCTCACTCAGCTGCTTCCAACGTAGTTTGCAACGTGCGGGCAAAGGTGACATCTGCTTGACAGTTACCCGGCCAGTGACTGAAGTTTTTGGTCTTACGTCACGTAATCCTATCCTCTCTGTCCCCAAGCTGGAGTCAAACCCACCGAAGCACCAGAGCCTTACTTATCCTGCCTTTACCGTTGTGCCACAGTACTTTCATCCAGCCATTCATTCTTTGACTCATTCAGAAACGAATTAGGAAGCAAGGGTCAGGGGCCAGTAACTGTGCTAAGTATGAGGGATACAATGGGTGAGAAAAAGCAAATGTCCTTCCTTCCCTCATGGAGTTTACAGTCTGGGGTGGGAGCTGGACATTTTAGAGAGAGAGCATGAGTTGGGGTTGCAGAGGGAGACGGGGAGGACCTTAAGCAGACCCCCTGCTGGGTGCAGACCCTCGATGACCTCCGGCTCCTTCTCAGGACTCCGAGATCATGACCCTAGCCGGAATCAAGAGTTGGGGGCTTAATGGACTGAGCCACCGAGGTGGCTCAGGAGGTATTAATAATCACAGAAGCAAATGTAAAACTGTGACACCAGCGGTGCTGAGGGAGGAGTTAACTGGGTGTGGAAGGTACGGTGGGAGTGGGGCCAAATCCCTGCAGAGATTGCGTGTGAGAAGAGACTTGGAAATGTGAAGGATGGAGAGGCCAGAGTGCACGGAGGGGAGACAGGGAGAGCGAGAGGGAAATAGGGAGAGGGGTGGAGGGGGAGAGATAAAGAGGAAAAGGGAGGGGAGGAGGGGAAGAAGAAAGGAGGGAGAGGGAGAGGAAGGGAGAGAGGGGGAGGGGGAAGGAGGAAAGAGGAGAAGGAGAAGAAATGGAGAATGAGGGGTGTGTGGCAGAACTTTCAGGGTGTTACAGACCTTAAAGGGTCCCATCTTTATCCAAAAGGCAACAGATTTCAGCAGGAGAGCGTTGTGATCAGATCTGCATTTTGAAAATACCATTTTGAAAATACCATTTTGGCTTCTTTGGAAAGCCAGGGGCTAAAGAGGGTACAGGAGAATTGTTTGCAGATTGCTTTCGGCAAGTGCTGATGGTCGCTAACCTTGTGTGTGAGCAGAAAGGATGGAGGGCAGATCTGTGGAAGAAGTGCAATGAACAGGATTTGGTGATAGTTCTAGAACAAGAGGGTAGGATCGAGGATGAATCCAGTTTCAGCTTAGGCAATAATAATGACACATACTGGGTCTAATACATACAGACACTCTTCTGAGTGCTTTAATCATTGTAAGTCAATCCTCACAACGTCCCTAGATGAGAAATATCGTTATCCTTATATACGAATGGGGAGTCAGCGGCACAGAGAGATTAAGTGTATTTCCTTAGATCACACAGCTAGTAACTGACAGTATCATGATTTGAATCTAGGTAGTCTCCCTCCAGGTTCTGTGATTGTAACTATCTCTTACACTATAAATATCTCTGAATTATCTCTTGGAAAAAAAATGGATAGAGACTCCTTTAGATAGACATGGATGGAAACCTGCCCAGTAAATTATCCTAGGTTCAGTCCAGTCTCCACTCTTAACTACATTAAAGAGCAGGGACAGTGGGAGATCTGCCTGGCTAGAGGGACTTGGATGCCTGGGATGTGGAAAGAACAGGAACAGGGGCAGCTCTGCTGCTAGAGGAAGGGGGATGGAATCAGAGCCAGAAGGTGTGATTAATCACGTGATGGGAAGAGAGCAATTGACCACTCTAGTCCTCTGATTCCTGACCTTGAAGAGGGGGCAGCCCCACTGAATTGCTAAGTAATGGACCCAGCAGGCGTAGTTCAATGCCTGACCTGAAGCAGGTGATCAGCAAATGATACATACTCTTTTTTAATTGAGGTAGAGTTGACACACAGTGTTCCATTAGTACAGGTGTACAATGTGGTGATTCCACAAGACCATAGGTTACGCTGTGCTCATGGGAAGTGTAGCTACCATTTGTTGCCCTACAAATGCCCTATTAGGGTGTCATTGATTATGTTCCCTATGCTGTGCCACTTGTCCCCGTGACTTCCAGTGATAAATTGGAGCCTACAATAAGGGAAGCAGAGAAGGATATGGCTCATACTTGTACATCTTTCAAAAATGTGGTTAATGGTAGCACTTGTTGAAGAGAATAGGCATGGAAAATGGTCATAAGGAGAGAATGACTCGATCTCAGTGAGCACAAATGGTAAGTAAGTAAGGCAGCGCTTGCTGGTGAGTTGGCTGTGTCTTCTTTTTTTTTGATTGAAATATAGTTGACATACAATATATTAGTTTCAGGTGTCAAACATAGTGATTCAGCATAAATTACCAAGGGATCACCATCATACATCTAGCTGCCATCCGTCCCTGTACGAAGTTGTTACAATATTATTGCTACATTCCCTATGCTGTTCATTACATCCCTGTGACTTACTTATTTTGTAACTGGAAGTTTATACCTTTTAATCCTCTTCCCCTATTTTACCCATCCCCACCCCTCTTTCCCTCTGGCCACCACCAGATTGTTTTCTATATTTGAGTCTCTTTGGTTTGGTTTGGTTTGGTTTGATTTTTAGATCCCACATGTAAGTGAAATCATACAGTGTTTTGTTTTCACTTAGCTTAATTCCCTCTAGTCCATCCCTGTTGTCTCAAATGGCAAGATGTCATTCTTTTTTATGGCTGAGTAATATTTTACTGTATATTTATACCACATTTTCTTTATCCATTTATCCATTGGTGGAAACTTACATTGGTTTCATATCTTGGTTATTTTAAATAATGCTGTCATATCTGTATTTATTGCAAAATGATCGCCACAGTAAGTCTAGTTAATACCCATCACCATACATAGTTACAAAACTTTTGTTTCTTGTGATGAGAACTTTTAAGATGTGCTCTTAGCAACTCTCCAGTATGCACTAGAGTGTTATTAGTTATAGTCTCATGCTGTACATTACATCCCTGTGACTTACTTATTTTCTAACTGGAAGCTTGTACCTTTTGACCCCCTTCATTTAATCCCCCCACCCCCCGGGAGTCACCAATTTGTTCTCCACATCTAAGTGCTCGATCTCTCTCTGTCTCTCTTTTTTTGGTTTTCCATATTTAAGTGAGAATATGTAGTTTTTGGGGAAGCCTGGATGGCTCAGTCGGTTAGATGTCTGCCTTTGGCTCAGGTTATGGTCCCAGGATCCTGGGATCAAGCCCTGCATCCAGCTCCCTGCTCAGTGGGGAGCCTGTTTCTCTCTCTGCCTGTTGTTCCCTCTGCTTGTGCATGTGCGCTCGCTCTCTCTCTCTGTCAAATAAATAAATTCTTAAAAGAATATGCAGTATTTGTCTTTTTATATCTGACTTATTTCACTTAGTACAATGCCCTAAAAGTCCACCCATGTTGTTACAAATGGCAAGACTTTCTTCTTTTTTATGTTAAATAATATTCCCTTGTATATTATACCACATTTCTTATATCCATTTCATCACTCAGTGGACACTTCGGTGTCTTTCATACCTTGGCTATTGTAAATAATGCTGAAATGAACATGAGGTGCATATATCTCTTTGAGATAGTGATTTCATTTTTTTTTTAAGATTTTATTTATTTATTAGTTTGAGAGAGAGAGAGAGAGCGAGCACAGGCAGAGAGAGGCAGGCAGAGGCAGAGGGAGAAGCAGGCTCCCTGCCAAGCAAGGAGCCCGATGTGGGACTCGATCCCAGGATGCTGGGATCATGACCTGAGCCAAAGGCAGCCGCTTAACCAACTGAGCCACCCAGGTGTCCCAGTGATTTCATTTTTTAAAAAAGATTTTATTTCTTTATTTGACAGAGAGAGAGATCACAAGTAGGCAGAGAGGCAGGCAGAGAGAGAGAGAACCAGGGCCCTCGCCGAGCAGAGAGCCCGATGGGGGGCTCAATCCCAGGACCCTGAGATCATGACCCGAGCCAAAGCCAGAGGCTTAACCCACTGAGCCACCCAGGTGCCCCAGTGATTTCATTTCTTTCAGTTATATACCTAGGAATGGAACTGCTGGGTCATAGGGTAGCTCTATTTTTAATTTTTTGAGGCACCTCCATGCTGTTTTCCATAGTAGCAGCACCAATTTACAGTCCCACTAACAGTGCATGAGGATTCCCTTCTCTCTACCTCTTCACCAATACTTGCTATTTCTTGTCTTTTTGATAAGCTATTCCAACAGATGTGAGATTATATCTCCTTATGGTTCTCATTTGCATTTTCTTGATGATTTGAGATGTTGAGTGCCTTTATTTGTACCTGTTGGCTATCTGTATGTCTTTGGAGAAATGTCTAATCATGTCCTCTGCCCATTTTGGGGTGGGGGGAGCAGGGGAAGATAGAGAATCTTAAGTAGGCTCCACACCCTCAGTGTGTGGAGCTCAATGCAGGGCTCGATCTCACAACCCTGAGATCATGACCTGAGCCAAAATCAAGAGTTGGATAGTTAATGACTGAGCCACCCAGGTACCCCTCTGCCCATTTTTAAATTGGATTTGTGGGCTTTGCTATTGAGTTGTATGAGTTCTTTATCTATTTTATATATTTTTTATTTTTATTTATTTATTTTAAAGATTTTATTTATTTATTTGTTAGAGCGAGCACAGGCAGACAGAGTGGCAGGCAGAGGCAGAGGGAGAAGCAGGCTCCCTGCCGAGCGAGGAACCCGATGTGGGACTCAATCCCAGGACGCTGGGATCATGACCTGAGCCGAAGGCAGCTGCTTAACCAACTGAGCCACCCAGGCGTCCCATATTTTATATATATTTTATATATATTAACCCCTTATCACATACATAGTTTATTAATCCCTTATCACATATATAGTTTATAAATATTTTCTCTCATTTAGTAGGTTTTCTTTTCATTTTGTTGAGGTTTTCTTTGCTGTGCAGAAGCTTTTTAATTTGATGTCCCATTTATTTATTTTTTGCTTTTGTTTCCTTTACTTTTGATGTTAGATTAAAAAATCATTGCCCAGACCATTGGAAAGGAGCTTAGCAATTCTTCTTGGAGTTTTATTATTTTAGGTCTTAAATTCATTAAAATCTTTAATCTATTTTGAGTTTTTCGTGTGGTGTAAGATAGTGGTCCAGTTTTGTTATTTTATATGTGGCTACCTCATTTTCCCAACATCATTTATTGAAGAACTGTCTTTTCTCCATTGCATATTCTTTGGCCTCTTGTGAGAATATTATTGACCCTGTATGTGTGGGTTTATTTCTGGGTTCCATTGATCCATATGTCTGCTTTTTATGGAAATACCATACTGTTTTAATTACTATACTATTTAATTACTATAGCTTTGTATAAATACTATATGGTTTCAAATCAAGGAGCATGATGCCTCCAGCTGTGTTCTTTCTTAGGATTGCTTTGTCTATTTGGGGTCTTTGGTGTTTCCCTACCAATTTTAGGATGATTTGTTCTAGTTCTGTGTAAAGTGCCATTGGAATTTGATAGGGATTACATTGAATCTGTACATTGCTTTGGGTAGCATGGTCAGTTTAACAACATTCTTCCTATCTATTTGTGTCATCTTCAGTTTCTTTCATCAATGTCTTATAGTTTTCAGTGTATAAGTCTTGGTTGAATTTATTCCTAGGGGTTTTATTCTTTTTGAGGCCCTTATAAATAGGATTGTTTTCTTAATTTTTCCAGCACTTCACTATTAGTGTATAATCAATATATTTATGTATATTGATTTTGTATATCGCATGTTACTGAATTTGGCTCTTAGTTCTGAAAGTTTTTTTGGAGTGGAGTCTTTAGGGTTTTCAATATATAATATGTCATCTGAAAATAGTGGTAGTTTTACTTCTTCCTTTCCAGTTGAATGCATTTTATGTATTTTTCTTGCCTAATTACTCTGGCTGGGATTTCCAATACCATGTTGGATAAAAGTGATGAGAGTGGGTATCCTGTCTAATTCCTGATTTTTGAGGAGAAGTTTTCAGCTTCGCAACATTGAGGGCTTATCATATATGAACTTTATTATGTTGAGGTATCTTCCTTCTATACTCACTTTGTAGACAGTATAGAGAGTTTTTATCAGGAATGCATGTTGAATTTTGTCAAATGCTTTTTATACAGATATTGAGATGGTATGATTTTTTAAGTTCTTTGTTTTGTTAATGTGGTGATTCACATCAATTGACTTGTAGATGTTAAGTCATACTTGCCTCCTTAAAATAAATCCCACTTGATCATGGTGTATGAACCTTTTAATGTGTTGTTGAATTCACTTTGCTAATAGTTTGTGAGGATTTTTGCATCTGTGTCCATCAGGGATATTAGCTTGCAAGTTTCTTTTCTGTGGATTCCTTGTCTGATTTGTTATCAGCTGGTTTTGTAACATGAGTTTGGAAGTATTCCCTCTTCTACTTTTGGGAAGAGTTAGAGAAGGATTATTATTAAATCTTTAAACATTTGGTAGAACTCATCTGTGAAGCAGTCTGGTCATTTAGTTTGTTTTGTAGGGAGGTATTTGAGGATTCATTGACTCTCCATGCTAGTAATTGGTCAGATCTTCTGTTTCTTCATGATTTAGTCTTGGTAGGTTGTATGTTTCTAAGAATTTTTCCATATCTGATGGTTTGTCCAATTTGTTGGTGTATAATTGTTCATAGTAATCTCCTATGATCTTTTGCTCTCCTCCATTATTAGTGTTATCACTATTTCTTATTTTAGGTCTGTTAATATTTGCTTTATATATTTAAGTGCTCTTTTGTTGGGTACACAAATATTTACAAATGTTATATCCTCTTGTTGGATTCACTCCTTTATCATTATGTAATGGTCTCCTTTGTCTCTTCTTACAGTCTTTTAAAATCTGTTTTCTCTGATATAAATGTAGCAGCTCTAGCTTTTTTATGGTTTCTATTTTCATGGAATATCTTTTTTAAGAATATTTTATTTATTTGAGAGAGAGACAGCATGAGCTGGGGTAGGGGCAAAGGGAGAGGAGAGAGAAGCAGACCCCTCACTGAGCAGGGAGCTTGAAGTAGAGCTCAATCCCAGGACCCTGGGATCATGACCTGAGTGGAAGGCAGATGCTTAACTGACTGAGCCACCCAGGTGCCCCTGGAATATCTTTTTCTCTCACTTCACTTTCTGTATGTGTCCTTACATCTGAACTGAGTTTCTTGTAGGTAGCGTAGAGTTTGTCTTGTTTTCTTCTCCATTCAGTCACTCTCTGACTTTTGATTGGAAAAATTAGTCTGTACATATTTAAAGTAATTGTATATATATTGACATTTGTTGTTTTCTGACTCTTCTTTAATTCTTCTGTTCCTTTCTTCTCTTGCTCTTTTCTTGTATAATTTGATAATTTTCTGTAGTAGTATGCTTTGGTCCTTTTCTATCTTTTGTGTTTATATTATAAATTTTTGATTTGTGCTTTTCATAAGGCTTACATATAATAACCTATATTTATAATAATGTATTTTAAACTGATAGAAACTTAAGTTTAAACAGATCCTAAACTCTATATTCTATCTCCATCCCTCCCATGATTTGTTTTTGATGTCACAATTTATATCTTTTTTTTTTTTAAGATTATTTATTTATTTATTTGAGAGAGAGAGAGAGCATGAGAGGGGAGAAGGTCAGAGGGAGAAGCAGACTCCCCATGGAGCTGGGAGCCCGATGTGGGACTCGATCCTGGGACTCCAGGATCATGACCTGAGCCGAAGGCAGTCGCTTAACCAACTGAGCCACCCAGGCGCCCCACAATTTATATCTTTTTATCTTGCATCCCTTAAGTGATTATTTTTGTTATTGTTATAGTTGTTTTTTTTTTTTTAGGAGAACTGAGTTATATGCTTCATAACTCAGACATTTCAAAGATTTTATTTATGTATTTGACAGACAGAGATCACAAGTAGGCAGAGAAGCAGGCAGAGAGAGAGTGAGAAGCAGGCTCCCTGCTGAGCAGAGAGCCCAATGTGGGGCTCGATCCCAGGACCCTGAGATCAGGACCCGAGCCGAAGGCAGAGGCTTACCCCACTGAGCCACCCAGGCACCCCTATTGTTATAGTTTTTTTTACTACTTTTGTTTTTTAACCTTCATCCTAGCTTTATAAGTGATTAATATACCATCTTTGCAACACTAGATTATTCTAAATTTTACCATATATTTATCTTTACCAGTGAGATTTATACTTTCATAGGTTTTTCTATTTCTAATTAATGCCCTTTATTTTTAGTTTAATAAAGTCCCTTCAACATTTAAAAAAATTTTTTTACTAATTTTTAATTTTTTTAATAAACATATAATGTATTTTTATCCCCAGGGGTACAGGTCTGTGAATTGTCAGGTTTACACATTTCACAGCACTCATCAGAGCACATACCCTCCCCAATTCCATAACACCAGCACCCTCTCCTTACCCCCCTCCCCCCAGCAACCCTCAGTTTGTTTTGTGAGATTAAGAGTATCTTATGGTTTGTCTAACATTTCTTTTAAGATCAATTTAGTGCTGAGACACTTCTTTAGGTTTTTCTTGTCTAGAAAACTCTATTGCTTTTTAAATTCTGAAAACATTGCTGGGTAGAGTATTTTTGGTTGGAAGTTTTTTTTTTTTTAAGATTTTATTTATTTATTTGACAGAGATCACAAGCAGGTAGAGAGGGAATCGGAGAGAGGGGTGGGGAAGCAGGCTCCCTGCTGAGCAGAGAGCCTGATGTGGGGCTCGATCCCAGGATCTTGAGATCATGACCTGAGCCAAAGGCAGAGGCCTTAACCCACTTAGCCACCCAGGCGCACCCTTGGTTGGAAGTTTTATTTTCTTCTAGTACTCTGAATGTATTATGCCACTCCCTTCTGATCTATAGGGTTTCTGCTGAAAAATCTGCTGATGGTCTTATGAGAGTCCATGGCATGTTTTTCTATGAGAGTCCCTTGTTTTTCTCTTGCTGGTTTTAAGATCTTACCTTCCCTTTAAGTTTGACTCATTAATTGTAATGTGTCTCAGTGTGGATCTCTTTGAGTTCATCTTATTTGAAACTCTCTAAGCTTCCTAGATCTGGATGTCTGTTTCCTTCTTCAGGTTAGGGATGTTTTCAGCCACTTTTTTTTTTTTTGAAATATTTTTTTTTGTCCTTTGCTCACTTTCTTCTTCTGGGAGCCCTGTGATGCAAATGTTGGTCTGTTTGATGGTATCCCATGAGTTCTATAAGCTAGCTTCACTTTTTAGTGTGTTTTTCATTTTGCTGCTTTGATTGAATGAGTTCCACTGCCCTTTGAGATCACTGATTGTTTCTTCTGCTTCATCTTCTGCTTCAGAGTCTGCTGTTCAAAACTTCTATTGCATTTTTAGTGCAGTTATTATATTCATCAGCTCTGTGACTTCTTTTTGGTAATCTCATATATTTACTGAAGTTCTCACTGTGTTCACCGATTCTTCTTACAGTTTGGGAACCATTATTCTGAACTCTGTTTTCAGTTAAATCACTTATCTCCATTTTGTTAGGGACTTTTTCTGAAATTTTATCTTATTCTTCAATTGGGAACATACTCCTCTGTTTTTTCATTGACTTGACTTTGCGTGCTAGTTTCTCTGCATAAGATAAAGCAGTCATCTCTCCTACTCTTGAAGAAGCAGTCTTGCGTAGCAGATGAAACTTATCATTCAAGTCTGCCCTAGATCTTCGCTGTTTCTCAAATCTTTGTGATGGTCCAAACAGCCTATTTTATTGTCACTAAGCCTCAGTAGTTGAGGGTGTGCCAATAGCTGTCAGGATCCCAAAGGGGAGAATCTCAGTCAGCACATATTGATTGAAAGTCAGACCCTCAGGCAGCAGCTTTTAAATTATGCAAATATATATAGTCCTTTGAGAATGCAAGCATAAGTGCCAGTGGCTACCAGAGCCATGCGATCTAGAGGTGTCCCCTGGGCAGCAGTTACAAAAATCAGGGCGCCAGACGAGTGTACCAGGAGATACCAGCCATCTGAAGCAAGGCAGAGGGCGAGTGCAAAGATGACATATCCTAGCCTCTGTCCCAGGAGTCCATCTAAGTAGGTCACTAAATGTGTGACAAACCAGAAGCCTGCCCCTCAGACCTCAGCTATGAAGATACACAAATATGTACTAGTTTTTGATTGCTGCTATGACAAGTGACCATTTTGCATGGCTTAACACAACACCCATTTATTATATCTCAGTTCTGTAGGTCAGCAGTCTAGGTACAGTTGCTCATCTCATTCCCTGCTCTGGTTTTACAAGGTTGGAAACGAGGTATCACAGGCGGCATCTTTCAGGGGCTCTGGGAATGTGTCTGCTCCAAGTTCATTCATGTCAGTGGCAGAATTCAGGACTGAGATCCCTGTTTCCTTGCCACCCATTGGCTGGGAATTCTCCGTTTCTAGAAGCTGCAGGTATTTCTTGTTTCATGGTTTCCTTCCTGCATCTTCAAAGCCAGTGACTATAGGTCACCTCCTTCTCACATCTCGAATCGAATTCTCTCCTCTGCCTTCTTGGCTTCCATTCCTCTGACTGACTTTACCTTAGGCCCTCATGGATAATTAAAAATTCAAAGCTCACACAAGGCTCTACTGTTTAAAACCTTCCCGTGGCTTCCTATTCCACCTTAGATAAAGAAGAAATACCTTCCTATGGCCATCAAGTCCATGGTCAATCTGAGCTACCCCACTTCTCTAAATCATCTCATGCCATTCTCTCCCTCCCATCGTATTTTCCAGCTACACTGACTGTCACGGATAATTCAGGATAACTTCCTTATTGTAAAGTTAGTTGATAGTCACCTTTAATTCCATCTGCAAAGTACCTTCGTAGCAGTGAATAACAAGCGGACAGGAATCTTAGGGAGACACCTCAGAGCCCTGCTACCATTCTAGCCAACTCACAGCTTCTGTTGCTGCTGTATGCTTTAAGTGGCAAGGTCCCAAAGCACTAGCTTTATTGAGTGTGTGCCTGAGATGTTACATGTGTTTTAGGGCCAGTGACAGAATCGCCATGAAATCTCCTGGGATTTCCCTCTTCCGTTGAATAGAAGGGTTGGAATGGTTCACAGGGTGAGGTTGAATATGGGAAAAACTGAGGTACGGACACATGGAGAGCTACACTGACGTAATTCAAGATTAGAATTTGGTTGTCTCAGTTTCTGGGCCAGGGCGGTTTCGTCCCTGTCATTTACTCAATTATTCTCCTATTTATTCATTCATTGGCTTATTCATCTGTTGACCAAAGAGTTATCAAACACCTACCCTATGCTAGACATTTTGCTAGCTTTATGCTCTTTAAGGCATTTACCGACGTTGCCCTCATGGAGCAAACTTTGTAGTGAGCATTACATACATCAAACAAATGCTCCTACAATTAAGTAGGTATGTAAAATTGATAATGAAAGTAAAGTAGAGGCTTCCATGAGAGCTTATAATGAGCTCTTCAGAAGATGAAGAAGTGACATTTTAAACTGAGGCCCAGATACGTAAGTGCTAGCCAGGTATAGATGATTAGGAATGGGCTACCGTTAAGGTAGGGGGAATGGCATGTGGGAAAGTTCTAAGGCACAAAGCAGAATAGAAAAACAAGGGAAAGTCAGTGTGGCTGGAAAATACGATGGGAGGGAGAGAATGGCATGAGATGAGTTTAGAGAAGTGGAGTAGCTCAGATTGACCATGGACTTGATGGCCATAGGAAGGTATTTCTTCTTTATCTAAGGTGGAATGGGAAGCCACGGGAGGGTTTTAAACAGTAGAGCCTTGTGTGAGCTTTGAATTTTTAAAAAGAGCACTCTGGCTGCTGTGTGGAATAGATTAGAAGTAGGAACATGGGGAGTATAGACACAAGGGGTGCATTAGATGAGGCCAGAAAGGAAGTTTTGCAATAGTCCAGGTGAGAAGTAGCTTCGCCTCGAAGTAGCTTGACTAGGTTGGGGGCAGTAAAAGTGAAAGGAGAAAATGAATCTGAGCCGTGTTTTGGAGGGAGAGCTGTCTTGACTTGCTGATGGGACAGGTGGGGGAGCTGGGAGCGATGGATGGTCAAGATAATGCCCGACTGCTGTCATGCTTGTGGCTCTTCTCATGACACAGGTCAGTTACAGATCATCTTATACATAACAGAAAGTTCACCTTTTCTGAATAGTTTAGGTGCTATTGTAACAGTTAAGATTCAGGTGGCAGGAAAGTCTTGTGTAATACCACCTGGAAGGAATTTATCTTACCAAATTTGTCAAAGGAGCTCCGGGAATTTGTATTATGTGATGATTTCAACGTTGTCATGT